>CM062817.1:2011420728-2011699383 GCA_031772625.1 Pinus tabuliformis | reverse complement strand
TTCGCAATGGTGTTCGTGTACTCCAAGGTGACATCTGTTTGGAACTTGAATCTTGCTTCAATAGCATCTGGGTACACTGCTTGGGATCCTCTGTCCAGCTCGTATGTAAGCATGTGCAACATTGTCTTCGATGTGGCTAGACCATCAACATACTTGCGCATGTTGTTTACACTGATGGGCAAGTCTGGGCTAGTGGCAATGTGCATTAACTCATCAAAGTACGAGTCAAGCTCTAGGAAAACCTGTGCCTTTGTCTTCACCTGGGTGAGAGTCCCAATAGATGGGATTGCATGTGCATGCACCACAACATCCATACTCTTGAATACACATGCATGGGAAGTCTGTATACTAGGGATGAGTTGCAGGAGATCTTCATAGTTCCATATTTGACTCCAAATACATTCCTTCATCTCGACCGCACTTGCCTTCATCATTGTAGGCAAGTGAAGCAGGGCTCCCTTGTATCTCATCGTCCATGTTTGCATGTAATCAACAATAGCATGCAAGTTCACCAGGATACGTGCTCTTCTAACACATCGTTGCTGCAATCTTTTGAGATGGATAGGCGCCTTATGCATGGTACCAAACTTGGAGTACAATGCTCGAATAACTGTGTCAAGGGACAATACTTCATCTAGTATTGACTTCTCCAATTAAGCTTGGGCGAATGATGTCACAAACTCTCCTCATTTCTTGGACGTTTGTAGTTCCTTATTCACTCATTCTCAGCTATCAAAAAGTGAACGCTTAAGCTAGTGGCTTTGGCATACGCTCTGGTAGCATCAGCCAAGGCTGTTGGATGTTTGTGAACGTCAGACACGATCACTCATTCCTCAACTTGCGTAGGAGATGTATGATCATCCGAAGTCAAAACTCTACAAGACTACACAACTCTATGTTGAGACTCGTCAAATGAGATGTTGTGCGTCTCTCCTTCCAGCTGATCTCCAAGGATCTTGGTGCCTCCTTGGTCGCTTTAGACTTTATCATCTTCTAGATGCGATGAAGTGGGTAAGTCAACCTCTTAGCTGTGAGGCATGAGGTCGATGTCCTGTTCCAATTCCCGTTGCTCCATATCCATATCCAATTGTTGAAGTGCTTGCTCTATCTCACAAGCGAAGTCCTGCTCCTACGATGGTTCACCATGTCTTCTTGATGCCATCTGTTTTAGTCAGTCCACTACTAGTAAGAGTGATGTTTCATCTATTTTCCCATGTTGCGCTCCCCATTGTACCTGTTGTTGCTACGCTTCCCTCTCCTGTTTGCACAACTCTTGTTCCTTCCGAAGTTTCTCCTTCAGCTCATGCAACTCCTTCTCTATTTCCTCCATTCTTCTCTTCTCCTTCTTCCTTTGCACAATTCGTTTGTCGCATTGTTGCCCCTTTGCCTCTATAGTCAAAGATGCTTTCTCCACAAGTGGATCTGCTCATAACTTGCAGCTTCTCTCTTCCTCCATGCAATAAAAAATCTTCCTCTTTCCCTTGTCGCGCACTGGTATGCTTACTTCTGTTGTTGTTGCTACTTCTGGTGCTGGTGCTCTCTGGGATGTTGCTTCACATTGCTTCACAACCACTCCACAACGAAGCTGACTTGTTCATTGGGTTTGTAGAAACTATAGAAATATCTCCATGGGTCCTCCTCCACCCAATGAAATGCCCCATGGATCTAGTTGAATTGTACTCTCGTGCAGTGATCTTTCACAAGACAATGTGGGTCATACAGATTGTAACTTCAGAGGTCAAATGGATACTTCTTCATATGTTCACCTTCAACATCTGCTGCTTGAAACTCTATATCTCGTATAACCCAATCCACAATGGAAGAGCGGGCCAAGGTTCCTTCTTCTTCTGGTATACGAGTATGTATAAGGAAAACTTCAGTAGAACATGTGAAGGCTTCTCCATGCTGAACATTCGTATGAATGTTCCGGATGGTGAGGCATACCAATCGGCAATGTCTATCAATGCCTCCATTGCTTCCTTCGACATGCAGGGTGGATCCTATTCGAATATCATCTTGTCAACCGGGGTGACAAAATGATCAGACAGCTGTGTGATAAATCCTTTGAAGTTGCATTCGAAAAAAAACTTACAATACATGTTCAAAACAGTCTCCATCGGTGACCATGCCCACTCCAAGCCCGGGAATAATTGTTGGGCACAGATTACATCTAAGATGTAGGTGAAAATGTAGACCTCTTCTTACATAGCTCCAGGTGGCTTTCGAGCCTTCGATACATGTTCCTTCAGCCGATGAGCCAACATGTTGGACCACTTACATGGTTTTCCTTCTCTGGCCAGTTGGTCCACCACGATCACCTAATTATGTGGGAAGGCTTCCGTGCTTTCTTGGCCATACATTCGACATGCAAATATGACCAAGTATTGATATGCCTTCTGTAGTATCTTCATCTTTTAGATTTGGTTGAGTTTCATCCTGAATCTAGCCAACTCCTTTGCCCAGTTCTTTAGAATGTCTCTGGAGTTGGCACTGCTACTTGATAAGTTGAAGGGAGTCCCCATGATAGTCATGGCCTCTGACATTTGATACATCTCATCATAATCCCGTGCCCAAAAGGTTGCAATCTTCGTCCCGCTGACATTGCTCAAAGTCATTATCTCAGGATCAGCGTGTGAGACGATCCAATGTATCATGTCCACGCATGGGAACGCGGGGTATCTGCATGCAATCTGATACAAGCCGGACTTGTGAATGTTCACATACACCTAGTGGTCTTTGAGATCTTCCCTAAAAGTGCCTGCAAATTCTTCATTGACCTCTTGCCATTTCAGCTTGATGTCTTTGTCTAGAAACATCTTGGTATCTTCATAGATCGATAGACTTAAGGACACTCGCTCAACTTCTACTCCAGTTTCACTTCCATGAGTGCCCTTTGATCCTACACTACTAAGAGGTGAATGAACACCTGAAAGATCTATAGACAAAGTGACTTTCATGGCATGAAATTTTTCACCGAAAACCAAAGGAAATTCAGGAATGAAATGACACATACCTTGGGATTGATAGGTAAAGATTATGAAATTTCTTTTGAGAGGCTGGGTGAATAGCTGCCAAAACTATGCAAAAGGTAGTCTAGGTTGTCTGGGAGGCAAGACTGGCTGTTGGATTTGCACAATGTGCAATCCAGGCTAACTATTGATTGCTAGAATTGCACAATCCGCAATTCCAGCATGCAATAACTAGAGGCTCAATGACTGCATTGTGCAATTTTCTAGGCTAGCAGTCACTGTCCCTCAGAAATGTGC
The DNA here is from genome assembly GCA_031772625.1 of Pinus tabuliformis. Lineage (NCBI taxonomy): Eukaryota > Viridiplantae > Streptophyta > Pinopsida > Pinales > Pinaceae > Pinus > Pinus tabuliformis. The sequence continues at coordinate 2,011,696,117 of CM062817.1, read as the reverse complement.
AAAGTAGTCCTGGAGGAAAGTTCCTGGGTAGAAATGTGCATTCCTAGAGAGGAATACAGATCCTTCCTTCTCCAGATTGCGTAATGTTGTCTTGGTTAGGCAGAGTCCAGGCCAAGGTTGGCCCAACTCGCCAACGGGCAACTGAAAGAAAATGTGAAAGTGAATGCATGTCGATATTGAGTGAAATCAGAAGTAATTGATCATGCATGTAAACATAGAATGAAATATTCATAAAACAGAACAACGTGCCTATGGGTGAAGTGAGTCACCGAATCGGCGACCGTTCGTGCAAAACAGTTTCATTCATGTGACAACAATGAGATAGCAACGAAAACTAAAATGGTGCTAGTACAAGCTAGTATGCATGTAAATGACAGAAAGCATTGAAAGAAATCAAGCAAACAACACTCACACAAGAGAAAACACTAAAAGCGACAGAAATGGTGAAAAAGACAAGTTGAGACCACTTACCCATGAATAGCTAAGCCGGATGTGTCGAAGAGTCTTGGATGTGCTATGGCATGTTAGAGCTCCAATATTGATCTGAAAGAATAAGCTTTGATGCATCGAATAAATTAGTTTTGGGTCATGACTCGCATGCCACAAATATAGGAAAAAGCGACACTTGGAGGGAAGATTCTAAAACGATCTTTGCATCTAACCTCCGGCTGCTAAAAATAGCTCCCTTACGACACTTGGAGGGAAGATTCTAAAACGATCTTTGCATCTAACCTCTGGCTGCTAAAAATATCTCCCTGAATCAAGAGATGCTTTTTGTATGTTTCCTTTTTCTATTACGAGAAAAATAAATCCATGCATGCAAGTCAAGTTTCCTTGGTCCCTGGGAGGAACTAGTCAACCCAACTGCTCATGCAAGAGGCTTCTCAACTGTTGGGAGAAAATTCACATTTCTGGATAGGAGTTGGGCTGGCTGACCAAGAGATTTGTGCAGTGTTTTGGCAGAGCAACTGACTGCTACCCAGGATTTTACAATTCCTGGGCTGAGCAGCCCTGCTGGGAAGAATTGTGCAATTTCTGGATGAAGCCTGAATGGCAGAATTGCGTAATTATGGAGCCTAGTAGGCTGCCACACAAAATTGCACAATTTCTGAAGGGAAGGCTGGTTGCCCTCTAGAATTGCGCAATTTCTTGAAGGATCCACTCAGCCTGCAGCTGGACCAAGTCCAGAGGAACAACTTGTGAGGGGAATGCATCAAGCTTTGACAGATAGGTTTTCTTTCTACAAGAAAAATTACTGAAGCTTGTGTACTTGACAAAGCAAGACACGATGCTATGAAAGGTTGGTAGGGAGGCTCCAAAACGAAGCTAAGGCAAAATTTTGGAGGGTGGTTGTAGCTGCTACAATAGACAATCATCTAAACTTCAGTCGAGAGACTTGTTTAGGATCTTGATTGATCTACACTTCACTTGTATCTTATCTCTATGGAGGGCTCAGAATAGAAGAGAACTAGACTTGTGGAAAAGCTCCAAGTTTAAGGGAAATCACATTAGTTTACAACCTGAAAAATAGATATCTCGAACAAGTGTGGAAGCTACCTAGTGAAGTAAGCTCAGACAACCACCTTTAAGATAGCTTAGATATGTGGAGTTATAATTGCTCAATTTATTGACATATACATCAACCTATGGAAGTAGTGCTAAAAGGAAAGTGAGTGGATATGGAGTTGCTTTGGGAATACTCTTGAAGAAAACCTTGGAGTGGCCTCATTCAAAAACCATTTGTATTGACTTGAGGATTTGTGTAGTAGCCTTTAGAGAATCATTGAAGTAATACCTTGGATGAGAAATAAGTTTCTAGAAAACATATAGTTGACATACCTTGGAGCAGTAAAGTATTTGGATAATGGAGTACTTGGAGTCTTGGAGCAATGATGTATTTGGACAGTGGAGTACTAGGAGTCTTGGAGCAATGAAGTATTTGGACAATAAAGTGTTAAGAGCCTTTGGCAGTGAAATTTGGAACTCTTATAGAATTCACGGGGCAGCATATTAAAGACACTTTGAATATTTCTTGAAGACATTTGAAGGCATCCTTGGAAATCATGATTCATTATTGAAGGTCATCATGAGGTGACTTGGAGAATTTGGTTGGGTATGATGAAGAGAAGTGGTGACACCTTCTAAGAGATCGAGTTTGTCATTAATGATGCAACATAGAGAATAAAGTGAAGACTAAGCGAAGATTGACAAGGCTCGTTGAAGAAGACATTGGGATCCGTGAAGTATATCCAAACACATCTTGATGTAGTGAGGCTAAGGGTTGGAGCCCAAGAGGTTGGACCCTTGAAAAGACAAGGTTGGTGCCTTGGAGGATAGGGTTGGAGCCCTAGAGGATCGTAGTCCTTAAGAAACTAGGTCGGAGCCAAAACCAGATATAGGGTTGGAGCCCTTGAGGAAGGTGCCTCAAAATTGACAAGGTTGGAGCCTTGGAAGTCCAAGTCGGTGCTTGGAAAATAAAGGTTGGAGACTGGGAGATTGAAGATCGGTGTCTTCATCTAGGCTTAGAGACCTACATATATTATACTTGATTTATTGTAAAGAAGAAATTAATAAAAACATTTATTCTTATTGTTCATTTTTTGTTCTAAATATAAGTGATCTAACTAGTAAAAATAAATACTGATTCACCCCCCCTCTCAGTATTTTCAATAGGATTTTGGTTTTCTCTGGGTCTTCTTTCATTTTTCCTTCTTCCCCTTTCCAACCAATGCAAAATTATCTTCATCCTCAATTTTGGATGATGTTCCATGTCTATTATTTATCCTAAACTCTTCTTGAACAAAATTAGACCATAACATTTCCTGATTCGGTAATTTTTCCCTTTCATTCATAGAGTCCTAGTAGCTGTGTTGGGATTTTTTAAGGTGTAGAAGAGCTAGGCTCACCAGGTCATCTTCTTCTACATTCACCTGACCCCTCCAATATCATCTTGAACTTGTGTAAACTTGGAGAGATGTTGCAGAATAGTGTCATTTTTTCGCATCCTGATGTTTTGAAGTTTGTCTTTCAAAGCCAATTTTCTATGGCCACTGTTATTTTCAAATAGCTTAGTCAATTTCTTCCACACAGAAAGTGGTGTCTCTTTTCCATGGAGATTTGAGACCACATGGTCTCTCACACCTTCTAGAATAATTCTTCTCGCCTTTGCAACATCCTTCTTCCACTGGGTTAATTGCTATGCGTTCGACTGTGGAGGTTTTGAAATATTAATTTTCACATATTCTAACACACCATTTTCATCAAGCACGACCTCCATTAGATCCTTTTAGGCTATGAAATTCTAGCTACCCTCCATGGCATACTCAAATCTCAGACCATTGAGAAACATTCTCCCAATCCGAAAGAAGAATTGTTGCATTGAAGCTTCTACTTCGAAATTCTTAAGAGACAAGTTTGAAATATTGGTTCTAATGTGATTTTAGGACTTTGATACCATGTATAAATTTGATAGAAATTGTAACTACTCAAGATTTCAACTTGAAAACAAGAGACAATTCTACTCTACTAATCTGCGGAATGAAAATCACAATTTAGAACAACATGCATATACATGCAACAAGAAAAACCACAAATGCACAGTTATTTGTAGGGGAACTCAACTTGGAAAACCCCTCAATTATCTTTGCATTAATTAGATGAATATAGAAATTATTACAATTGCTAGCTCCAACGTTGAGCTCAACTTGCAAAAGAATAATCGTTCTCTATGCTTAATGAGAAACTCTAGCCAACACTTAGCCAATTATTTTCCGACCAAGCCTCCTATTTCCTTGCACAAATAATGAGGAAATTATCCCCTAAAAGGTAGGAATTTCCTCCAAATTATAATTCCCAAGGATTGATCACTAACTACATGTAACACTTGTACACTCAAAACTAGCTTACAACTGATGTTACTCTGCCTTGTCATCTCCACTTCAACTGAGGAATTCGAATTCCTTGCATGCATTAGCTATTTTGGGTTGATTTATCATTTAACTAACATATATTTGAGTTAGACTATTTTCCAATTGCACAATTTACCTTCAAATGACTCTATCAATAGTTAGAGGTCAATTAATTGGATAGAGCTGAAAATAACTGAACTGAATTATTAAAATTTAGCAATTAGACATGCATAATTGAACTCCAAGAACTCTAGCTTGAATTTGATGAGCTAATTGAGTGACAAGATCTATTTTGCGCTACTTAACTACCTCTAAGTTGTCCTACTAATGTGGAAATTTGATTTACTAAATTTGACTAAGGCTAAAGTCAAGTTGAGCCTTTCTTGCTATATTTTTTCAACATTGAGATGAAGAGATAGTTCATCAATTGAAGGAACTGATGGATATTGAAAAATAAAAATCTCCCCTCTTAGATGCCATCCACAAGGAAGGAAACAATCACCATGTATTTCGTTGATGTTTTTATGTGTCATTAGGATTCTAGGTACTTTTGCCAAAACATAACTTGCCCAGTTAACCCTTACTTGTCTTGTGCCTATTAATTGATGTTCATCATTAAATGTAATTTTTGTTGATTTCTAATTAGTTGGATTTGATAGATTTAGTATAACTAATATAGCTCCTGTTTTGGTGTTTGGTTGAGATATTTTCTCAACTACTTGATTGTATGGTTAAGATAGAATTTCTATATTGAACCAATACTTGTCGTATTTATATGCGATGTTCAATAAAATACAATTGATTTTTGGTGTGAAAATAGTTTTTCGAATTGGTTTCAAAGTGGCCTCATTCAAAATTTGTTTTTATTGACTTAAGGATTTATGTAGCAGCCTTTGGAGAATCATTGAAGTAATACCTTAGTTGAGAAACAAGTCCCTAGACAACAGATAGTTGACATACCTTGGAGTAGTAAAGTATTTGGACAGTGGAGTACTAGGAGTCTTGGAGCAATGAAGTATTTGGACAGTAAAGTGTTAAGAGCCTTGGGTAGTGAAATGTGGAACTCTTGGAGAATTATTGGGGCATCACATTAAAGACACTTTGAAGATTTCTTGAAGACATTTTGAAGGCATCCTTGGAAATCATGATTCATTGTTGAAGGTCATCATTGAGTGACTTGGATAATTTAGTTGGGTATGATTAAGATAAGTGGTGACACCTTCTAAGAGATAGAGGTTGTCATTAATGATGGAACATATAGACTAAAGTGAAGACTAAGCAAATATTGGCAAGGCTCATTGAAGAAGACATTACAATTCGTGAAGTATATTCAAACACATATTGACGTAGTGAAGCTAAGGGTTGGAGCACAAGAGGTTGGAGCCTTGGAAAGACAAGGTTGGTGCCTTGGAGGATAGGGTTGGAACCCTAGAGGATCGAAGTACTCAAAACTAGGTTGGAGCTTGAACCAGATATAGGGTTGGAGCCCTTGAGGTTGGTGCCTCAAAATTAACAAGGTTGGAGCCTTGGAAGTCCAATTCGGTGCTTGGAAAATATAGGTTAGAGCCTGGGAGATTGAAGATCAATGTCTTCATCTAGGGTTGGAGCCCTACATATATTTCACTTGATTTATTGTAAAGAATAAATTAATAAAATCATTTATTCTTATTGTTCATTTTGTGTTCTAAATATAAGTGATCTAACTAGTAAAAATAACAATTGAAAACAAATATTGATTCACACCCCCCCTAGTATTTCCAATAAGATTTTGGTTTTCTCTGGGTCTTATTTTCTTTTCCCTTCTTCCCCTTTCCAACCAATGCAAAATTCTCTTCATCCTTAGTTTTGGATGATGTTCCATCTCTATTATTTATCCTGGACTCTTCTTGAACCAAATCAGACCACAAAATTTCCCAATTCGGTAATTTTTCCCTTTCATTCATAGATTCCTAGTAGTTGTGTTAGGAGTTTTGAAGGCCTAGGTGAGATAGACTCACCAGGTCATCTTCTGCTACATTCACCCAAACCCTCCAATATCATCTGAACTTGTGTAAACCTGGAGAGATGTTGCAAAATAGTGTCATTTTTTTGCATCCTGATGTTTTCAAGTTTGTCTTTCAGGGCCAATTTTCTATGGTCACTGTTATTTTCAAATAGCTCAGTCAATGTCTACCACATAGAAAATTGTGTCTCTTTTCCATGGATATTTGAGACCACATGGTCTCTCACATCTTCTAGAATAATTCTTCTCGCCTTTGCAACATCCTTCTTCCACTGGGTTAATTGCTATGCATTCGACTATGGAGGTTTTGAAATATTAGATTTCACATATTCTAACACACCATTGTCATCAAGCACAACCTCCATTTGATCCTTTCAGGCTATGAAAATAGAGCTACCCTCCATGGCATACTCCAATCTCAGACCATTGAGAAACATTCTCCCAATCCGAAAGAAAATTGTTGCACTGAAGATGTTACTTTGAAATTCCTGAGAGACAAGTTTGAAATATTGGTTCTAATTTGATTTTAGGGCTCAAACAATGTATTCTAGATTCCGGCCCTTGGTTTTGGGAAAAATCAGGCCTATTCATGAAGCCATGGAACCCATCATTCGATCCCTCTACAGCAGTGATAACCTCAGCACCAGTTTGGGTGAGATTGCCAAGCCTACCCTTGCATCTCTGGAATCTCTCCTCGCTAAAATCCATCATGAAATTTTACTGCAGGTGCCCAGAAACAAAGGAATATGCCAGAACCACCTATGCACGCATCTGTGTGGAAATGGATTTCAGCGTCGGATTCCCAGCTGAAATAAACCTAACAAGTAAAGACTATTTGTGGAACCAGAAGCTTGATTATGAAAGTGTCCACTTCAGATGTCGATCGTGCTTTGAGACGGGGCATCTAGCCAAAAATTGCCCAAAAGCCTCTGAGAAAAATTTTGCTAGAAAAAACCACCATAGATCTACATGGTGGGAAGGAGCACAAAAAGAACACTACACTGTCATCAAAGAAGAATATTCTAGAGAAAACTCTGAGTCACAAGAAATCAAGGAAGAAGGAAACAACTCTCAAAGCAAGCAAGGAGAAAGCCCGCCCCAACAAATCAACATTTATGAGGATTTGAATACCGCAGAAAATAAATCTTCATTTAACAGCAAAGCAGATCTCCTAAACCAAACTTCTCCGACCATAGATCGTGAAGCTAAGACACCAATGTCCCAAGAACCAGAAGAGATGAAGGAGATGCAAGACAAAGGAAGTTGGAAGACCGTAGAGAAAAGAAAGAAAGCTACAACACCAATCTCGCCAAGAAAGACGAGGAGCCAGACAAGTAAAAACTAAGAAAATTGTAGGTCCGATAGACCAATTTGGTCTCAGTGGACGTTAACCATCATCATCATCATCATCATAAATTTGATATAAATTGCAACTACTCAAGATTTCGACTTGAAAACAAGAGACACAATTCCAGTCAACTGATCTGTGGAATGAAAATCACAATTTAGAACAACATGCATAGACATGCACCAAGAAAAACCACAAATGCACAATTATTTGTAGGGGAACCCAACTTGGAAAAACCCCTCAAGATTTTTTTCATTAATTAGATGAATATAGAAATTATTACAATTTCTATCTCTTACGTTGAGTGCAATCTGCAAAAGAATAATCATTCTCTATGCTCAATGAGAAACTCTAGCCAACACTTAGCCAATTATTTTCCCACCAAGCCTCCTATTTCCTTGCACAAATCCTGAGGAAATTATCCCCTAAAGATAGGAATTTCCTCCAAATTGTTTGCGCAATTCCCAAGGATTGATCACTAACTGCATGCAACACCTGTACACTCAAAACTAGTTTACAATTGATCTTACACTACCTTGCCATCTCCACTTCAACTAAGGAATTCGAATTCCTTGAATGAATTAGAAATTTTGGGTTTATTTATCATTTAACTAACAAATATTTGAGTTAGAATGTTGTCTAACTTCACAATTGACCTTCAAGTGACTCTATTAATAGTTAGAGGCTAGTTAATTGAATAGAATTGAAAATAATTGAACTGAATTATTAAAATTTAGCAATCAGACATGCATAACTGAACTCCAAGAACTCTAGCTTGAATTTGCTGAGCTAACTAAGTGACAAGATCTATTTCGCTCTACTTAAATACCTCTAAGTTGTCCTACTAATGTGGCAATTTGATTTACTAAATTTGACTAAGGCTAAAGTCAAATTGAGCCTTTCTTGCTACATTTTTTCAACATTGATATGAAGAGATAGTTCATCAATTGAAGGAACTTATGGATATTGAAAAATAAAAATCTCCCCTCCTAGATGCTATCCACAAGGAAGGAAACAATCACCATGTATTTCGTTGATGTTTTTATGTGTCATTAGGATTCTAGGTGTTTTTTCCAAAACATAACTTTCCCAATTAACTCTTACTTGTCTTGTGCCTATTAATTGTTGTTCATCATTAAATGTAATTGTTGTGTGATTGCTAATTAGTTGTATTTGATAGATTTAGTCTAACTAATATAACTCCTATTTTGGTGTTTGGTTGAGATATTTTCTCAACTACTTAACTGTATAGTTAAGATAGAATTTCTATATTGAACCAATACTTGTTGTATTTATATGTGATGTTAAATAAATACAATTGATTTTTGGTGTGAAAATAGTTTTCAGAATTGGTTTCAATGTGGCCTCATTCAAAAGTCATTTGTATTGATTTAAGGATTTGTGTAGCAGACTTTGGAGAATCATTGAAGTAATACCTTGGTTGAGCAACAAGTCTCTAGACAACAGATAGCTGACATACCTTGGAGCAGTAAAGTATTTGGACAGTGGAGTACTAGGAGTCTTGGAGTAGTGAAGTATTTGGATAGTAAAGTGTTAAGAACCTTGGGCAATGAAATTTGGAACTCTTGGAGAATTATTGGGGCAACATATTAAAGACACTTTGAAGATTTCTTGAAGACATTTTGAAGGCATCAATGGAAATCATGATTCATTGTTGAAGGTCATCATTAGGTGACTTGGATAATTTGGTTGGGTATGATGAAGAGAAGTGGCGACACCTTCTAGGAGATCAAGGTTGTCATTAATGATGGAACATAGAGACTAAAGTGAAGACTAAGTGAAGACTGACAAGGCTTGTTGAAGAAGACATTACGAGTCATGAAGTATATCCAAACACATCTTGACGTAGTGAAGCTAAGGGTTGGAGCCTTAAAAATAAAAGGTTGGTGCCTTGGAGGATAGGGTTGGAGCCCTAGAGTATCAGAGTCCTTAAAACCAGGTCGGAGCCTGAACCAGATACAGGGTTGGAGCCCTTGAGGTTGGTGCCTCAAAATTAACAAGGTTGGAGCCTTGGAAGTCCAAGTTAGTGCTTGGAAAATATAGGTTGGAGCCTACGAGATTGAAGATCGGTGTCTTCATCTAAGGTTGGAGCCCTACATATATTTCACTTGATTTATTGTAAAGAATAAATTCATAAAATCATTTATCCTTATTGGTCATTTTATGTTCTAAATATAAGTGATCTAACTGGTAAAAATAACAATTGAAAAGAAATATTGATTCACCTGCCCTCTCAGTATTTCTAACAAGATTTTGGTTTTCTCTGGGTATTATTTTATTTTCCCCTCTTCCCCTTTCCAATCAATGCAAAATTCTCTTCATCCTTAGTTTTGGATGATTTTCCATCTCTATTATTTATCCTAAACTCTTCTTGAACCAAATCAGACCACAAAATTTCTTAATTCGGTAATTTTTCCCTTTCATTCACAGAGTCCTAATAGCTGTGTTGAGATTTTTGAAGGCATAGGTGAGCTAGGCTCACTAGGTCATCTTTTGTTACATTCAGCTGACCCCTCCAATATCATCTCGAACTTTTGTGAACCTGGAGAGATGTTGTAGAATAATGTCCTTTTTTTGCATCCTGATGTTAAATTTGAAGTTTGTCTTTCAAGACCAATTTTCTATGGTCATTGTTATTTTCAAATAGCTCAATCAATGTCTACCACATAGAAAATGGTGTCTATTTTCCATGGAGATTTGTGACCACATGGTCTCTCACACCTTCTAGAATAATTCTTCTCACCTTTGCAACATCCTTCTTCCATTGGGTTAATTGCTATGCATTCGACTATGGAGGTTTTGAAATATTAAATTTCACATATTCTAACACACTATTATCATCAAGCACAACCTCCATTCAATCCTTTCAAGCTATGAAATTCGAGATACCCTCCATGGCATACTCCAATCTCAGACCATTGAGAAACATTCTCCCAATCCGAAAGAAAAATTGTTACACTGAAGCTGCTACTTCGAAATTCCTGAGAGACAAGTTTGAAATATTGGTTCTAATGTGATTTTAGGGCTCTGATACCATGTATAAATTTGATATAAATTGCAAATACTCAAGATTTCAACTTGAAAACAAGAGACACAATTCTACTCTACTGATCTGCAGAATGAAAATCACAATTAAGAACAACATGCATAGACATGCAACAAGAAAAACCACAATGCACAATTATTTGGAGGGGAACCCAACTTGGAAAAACCCCTCAAGAATTTTTGCATTAATTAGATGAATATAGAGATTATTACAATTTCTAGCTCCAACTCAGAGCTCAATCTGCAAAATAATAACCATTCTCTATGCTCAATGATAAAATCTAGCCAACACTTAGCCAATTATTTTCCCACCAAGCCTCCTATTTCCTTGCACAAATCTTGAGGATATTATCCCCTAAAAGGTAGGAATTTCCTCCAAATTGTTTGTGCAATTCCCAAGGATTGATCACTAGCTGCATGCAACACCTGTACCCTCAAAACTAATTTACAACTGATGTTACACTACCTTGTCATCTCCACTTCAACTAAGGAATTCGAATTCCTTGCATGCATTAGCAATTTTTGGTTGATTTATCATTTAAATAACAAATCTTTGTGTTACACTGTTGTCCAACTACACAATTTACCTTCAAGTGACTCTATCAATAGTTAGAGGTCAATTTATTGAATAGAACTAATAATTGAACTGGATTATTATAATTTAGCAATAAAACATGCATAACTGAACTCCAGGAACTCTAGCTTGAATTTGCTGAGCTAACTAAGTGACAAGATCTATTTCTCTCTACTTAACTACCTCTAAGTTGTCCTACTAATGTGGAAATTTGATTTACTAAATTTGACTAAGGCTAAAGTCAAATTGACCCTTTCTTGCTAATTTTTTGAACATTGAGATGAAGAGATAGTTCATCAATTAAAGGAATCGATGGATATTGAAAAATAAAAATCTCCCCTCCTAGATGCCATCCACAAGGAAGGAAACAATCGCCATGTATTTTGTTGATGTTTTTATGTCTCAGTAGGATTCTATGTGTTTTTGCCAAAACATAACTTGCCCAATTAACTCTTACTTATCTTGTGCCTATTAATAGATGTTCATCATTAAATGTAATTGTTGTGTGATTGCTAATTAGTTGGATTTGATAGATTTAGTCTAACTAATATAGCTCCTATTTTAGTGGTTGGTTGAGATATTTTCTCATCTACTTGATTGTTTGGTTAAGATAGAATTTCTATAGTGGACCAATACTTCTTGTATTTATATGTGACATTTAATAAAATACAATTGATTTTTTGTGTGAAAATAGTTTTCTAAATTGGTTTCAAAGCCTGTAAAGGTCTGGGCCTCCCTCATGTGAGTGACGAGAGAAATATAGAATATATGGGAAGTTCCTTGTTTGCTAGAGAGTGTGTACGTTTGCTTCTTGTTTCATGTAGCTACTTTCAGTTGAGTATGAACATTTGATTGTTGTTGGGAAACATGCTATTAAGAGACGTCTACATTGTTGTGTGCAATTTTCTTGCTTCCTTGGTGTGCACCTCCATTTCGATTTCTGATTTTATTAATAGGCATTGTGCCTCTCGGATTATTCTCTTGACTTTTGGATTGGTGCTCAATTGGGAAGTAGTTTAGCAATTTTAATATACACCAGGTTAATGTGGTTGGAAGTCAAAATAATTGGAAATTAGTTTAGTGACTTCCCCTGTGACGGTCAAGTGTGAATCCTGCGACCTTGTAAATATTTGAGGTAAAGTTGGGCATAAAGTTGAGCTTGGTAGTGATCTAAGTGCAATGTGCTCTAGATCAGCGGTGTGTTGCAGAATGTTGCAAGGACATGCTGCATGGCATTGTACTGTCCAAGAGGAGATGCTCTGACCCAACATTTGTTGTTGAAGTTTCTAAGCGTGGTTCAGGGAACTATCGTATGACCAGATGCTGGACCCTTAGTCTTATGGGAACTTGGGAATTGGACAGAGCAGGTTCTATGAATTTTGTTATGCATTTTGTGTTGGATCCATTGATATTTAGTTTATTTTTCAGTATGCTACAAGGAACTTTGTGAGTCCCCATGGGAAAATAGAATAACAATGTGGTAGATTGAAAAGTGGGTGAGAATGGGGAGGATAATGGTGGGACGTATTGTAATGTTTTGGGTTTGCAATAAATCAACATGAAAATGCATTGTGACAGTCATTGTTAGTGTGAATATACTAGTTTTTGGAGTCTACAACCTTCTATTATATATTCCTTGGCTAGACAACATGTAGAAGTACATATTCATATGCAACAGGCGAACCTCACCCATGTCCACCAATTCTGGAAACAATCCACGCATCATGACTTCCAAATCTGGAAACCAGCTAGCCTCTGGAAGATGGACTGGCAGGGAGAAACACATTCTGACATCGATCAGGAACTCACATACAGAAGAATTCGCTACTCCAACCAGCAGGACAGACTAAGATGGGGTCATACACCCAAAGGAACATTTACCACTAAAGAAGCTCATCAACTGCGCTATTCAGACATCCAGGCAAACAAGGATCAAATATGGGGAAAAGTTTGGCTACCATGTCTATGGCCCAAGATTTCAACTTTCTTATGGCTTCTAAGTAAAAGGTGCATACTCACTTGGGACAACTTGATAAAACGGGGATTCATTGGGCCATCAAGATGCCCAAATTGCAATCTCAACTCTGAGACCATCAGTCATCTAATGGAAACATGTCCGCTAGCTAAGAAACTTTGGGAGAAAGTTGAAAAATGCAACATGAGATCGGACGCAAGGATGCAGGATGTAACAGAAACTATCAGGAATTGGACTAAGGACCCGTTCAAAAGCCAGCTTCTCAACACTCTGTGGAGTCTTATTCCAGGCTTTTTGTATTGGATTCTCTGGAAGGAGCGAAACTACAGAATCTTTAATAATACCTACCGGTCAATAGACGCTCTGTGGCTTATCTTCAAAAAAAACATTCAGGAAACCTTAGCCATCAGGACGTGGTATGATACAGACATGCCAGAATCTCAGCAGGAACGCAATATATTGAAAGAATGGAATCTAGATCTTTCCTCCTTAGCCAAGGTCATCACCCGTCCCTCAATCAGCTCCACCTCCCCGTTATCCTGGTCCCCACCAGCTACCAACTCATACAAGCTGAATTTTGATGGGGCGGCCAAAGGTAATCCCGGGCCTGCCGGATTTGGAGGAATCTTCAGAAGCCACACAGGAGCATTATTGCATATATACTATGGATCAATTGGTAAAGACACCAACAATGCAGCAGAATTGGAAGGACTCTGGGAAGGGATTTGCATAGCAGAACAAAATCACTTCTTCCCTCTTGAGGTTGAAGGAGAATCTTTCATTCTCATAGCCACTGCTAAAAGATTACAGGCAGGGGCCACCACAGTCAAGATCGCATCAAGTTGGAGACTGCTCAGTAGAATGGAATCACTGGAGGAAAAGCTAAAAAATCCTCAAAGCATAACCTTCCAGCATGTAAGAAGAACAGTAAACCAGGTAGCAAACAGAATGGCTAACCAGGGCGTATCTCAGCAAATACCATACTTCTCAGGTTCACTGGACATGGTAGATGATGACCAACTCAAAAAGGACTGCATCTCTTTGGTGCAAAAAGATCTCTCCCTCCCGGATGCGGGTGTTTAATATGCCGCGCAGCCCACAGGTGGTGCGTCACATGGGCATGTGTCAGCCCGGACGTGCCACGCAGTACCCTGCAGCCTATTTCATATGGGCGCATGCAGGTGATCCTCTGCGGGTGTTATTACCAGTCTTGTCTGCCTTTATTGTCCTCCTGCAAATCTGTGCGATGGCGCTTCATATCCCAGAAGCCTCTGTCACATTCTTGCATTCATTCGAAGCTGCTGGGCACTCCGCTGTAGCGTTGGAGCATTCTCTAGTGAGGTGGGGGATTGCGCAGGGACATTCTTGCTCTGTGGCAAACTTAGCAATGCAGAGGGAGCGCCTTAGAATGAGCAGCCGACGAGGAGGCTCTCGGGGTCGGGCTTCAGCTCGAAGGACCACAATTTCTCCTTCTTCCTCTGTCGAGGTAACATCTGACCAGCATTGCTTCCATGGTAGAGCAACGAGACGTGCAACGCGCCTTGGAGAGGAGATATACCAGAATGCAGACATGCAGCGCATCCCACAGTCAGGTATAGAATACCTTGCACACTGGAAAACTCCACATTCATCATATCTGTTTCTGTCGAGCATTGTGGCAATATCAGAGGTCAAGCTGAAGCAACTCAAGGCAACCCTCCACCGGCTCAAGGGACTGTCCCCATAATTGATATGTAGGTGCCCGCAATTGATCTGCAACGCCCTACTAAGGAAAGTTCCTCCCCAGCTACTCACGTTGCCCTTGCGGGCCCAAGCGAACCGGCTCAGAGGATCCATACCAGCTCGGTGGTCCCTCTCTTGGACTTGGATGACTCACAGCAATTTAGGGGCAAGGTGGAGGAAGAGCCATATACCACAGAAAAGGATTAATTCAACCAATCAGTTCGCTCTCAGCAGCCTGGAAAGGAAAGCTACACTCTGTTTTCGTACCTTGTTATCTGTATGTGTTCGGTTTCAGTCTGGATTTCAAAATCTATGTGTCGGCTATAAGGGTTCATATGTTTATCAGTCATAGATCAAGTAATGTCATGTGTCGTTATGTTAGTCCGTCACAGCATGTCCATGCTCAGCATCCAATTTTTGTACCTGTTCAATTTTGGGTATGTATAAATTTGGGCAAACTGTCAATCTTTCGGCAGAAGTTACAGGGCCATGGCCCTGTTGTAACACTGATGTAATTTTTTGACTTTTTGTACTACTAATAGAATAGCCTGATTCAAAAAAAAAAAAAAAACATGTAGAAGTACATTATCTCTGTTGTTCTTGTCATAGTGATGGGTGGAATACAAGTCAAAAACATGTAGAAGTACATTATCTCTGTTGTTCCTATCATAGTGATGGGTGGAATACAAGTCATTTTGCAAGATTGAAAATGAGTGTATGTTGGACATGTCGTGGATAATCTTTGAAAAATACATTTGTAATTATATTTGTTTAATATGTCCTTATGTATTAGCATTATTTTTGTTAAAAATTAAGTGATGATGAATTTCAAATCAAATAAGGAGGTCATTTTGTAAAACTAGCTTTAGATACATTCTATATCTAGATGATTTCCCTATATAACTGGCAAATGCAACGGTTGGTACCCATGTATCTCGATGGATGAGATCTCGTCCATAGAAAGACTAGTAGTTCAGTTATTGAAAGCAGGTGATTGCTTGTGTCTGAAGCAACCTTTTTAAGAGATCAAGTGGTGTAAAAATCAATATGGATGGTTGTCAATATAGTTTGGAAATTGTGGATCTAGGGAAGGATCCCTCATTTGTTGAAGATGTGGGAGTGGTCTTCTCGTGAGCTTATGCAATAGCTTGGGACGTTGTTCAGTAATTGACTTCGGGAGATCCATGATTCGAGAGTTCAAAGAGTGAAACTCAGTAATCCAGTTTTCTGACTACACCTTTCCAAGGGTTATGAGACAACTTGATGGAGTTCACTCTATGAGATTTCAAAGATGTTTAAAGAAGCTAATGAAGATGTTGTAGACAAGAAGATCAAGACAAGTACTCATTAAGGGAGGGACTTGGAGAATTAACTCCTACTTGTCTTGTGCCTATTAATTGATGTTCATCATTAAATGTAATTGTTGTGTGATTGTTAATTAGTTGGATTTGAGATATTTAGTCCAACTAATATAGCTCATATTTTGGTGTTTGGTTGAGATATTTTCTCAACTAGTTGATTGTATGGTTAAGATAGAATTTCTATCTTGAACCAATACTTGTTGTATTTATATGTGATGTTTAATAGAATACAATTGAGTTTTGGTGTGCAAATAGTTTTCTAAATACATATTACTTGTAGGAAATTATGGAATGTATATCATAAGTATGTTATAATAATTTTTTGTAACAATATAGAACTATTTATTTTATCCTATAAAATTTTGTAAAATATCATGTAATTGTTATTAGCTTAATTATAACTATTGAAAAAAGTGTTGTCTAAACATTCTACACTTTGATCTTTTCCCAAACATTTTCCAATCAATTTTACTTAAAATCTAACTAAAATTAGTTGAAATTATATATTTTCATGGTTGAATCAATACAATTCAACTTCTCAAAAAAAAATTCAAAATATTATATCCATGTATACATTCAATAATATATTTTAAATAACTAAAAATTATAATTTCAACCAAAAAAATTTATATAATTAAGTTTCAATAATAAAAAATAAAAAAAAAAAAAAAAATTAAACTCTACTCTTATAAAATTTATTATATTACTTACAAAAATTAATCATCCATAACCATATATCAAAAATAAATAAAAAACCAACTTTTTAAAACAATTTAATCTAAACCATTTATTATATTACTTACAAAAATTAATCATCCATAACCATATATCAAAAATAAATAAAAAACCAACTTTTTAAAACAATTTAATCTAAACCCAATTAGTGTTAGAAATCTACACTTTAAGTATTAAGCTTTTAATCCCCTCACTTAAAGTATTAAAAAACACATGCTTTTAATTCCTTTCTATATGTGCAAAATCTATCTCCCATACATACAATGTGTAAAAATCATTTGATTTGCTAATATTATATACACAAAATATAAGCTTTACTAGTCACTCATCATTATTATTGAACTTCAGATTATATATATATAATTGATTGCACAGACACGATAAAGTGAAGATATGAGAACAATTCACCATCTTCATAAATATATATTTTTTGGTTTGAAAAAGAGAGGTTTTTGGTTTGATAGTAGAGAGAAACCTACCACCACTAGTTCATAGCGGTGAGTGGTGTGTTAGAAATTTAATTTAGTCAATTGTAATGATTCGATTTTAATAAATTTTATTTTTAAAATTTTGAAATAATTGTATTTTAAATTAATATTTTATTATAAAATTTGTTTGGATCATGGTTAATAATACCTATGGCTTAAAGATGAAGTTTTTTTTAATTCTAATAATTTTATCCTAAATTAGTATTTCATTTTAGATTTTATTTTGATCATGCATATTATATAGCAATTTATTGCTCTAAGGCAAAGCCTCTTCTAATGAAAAATAGTAAAAATTATTTTCTATAGAAAATTTTAAAGACAATTATTGAATAAATCAAATTTATCAAGGTTCTATGTCTATTTCTTCCATGACTACAACTACTCTATTGTCTAAGGGTAGTAGATAAATTATTATTTATACTATATCTCACAATGTGACTTCTTCTTTTTTGATTCACAAACACAAAACTTTATCTACAATAATAAAAACGAAGCACCAAACATATTCCTCATTTTAAGAAGAGGATTTTTTGTCTTTGTTGGATAGAGAAACAATTGGTATGCACTAACAATAAACATTCCAAACACTAATGAGATGGTAATTAGAAGAACTTGAAGGAAAAATAATATAGATGGAGAAATATGATCATCTATCCAAAATACTAAGATATATTATCGTCACCATAATTAGTTATTCAAATTCAAAGTTGAAAACAAAATCAACAACAAAACATTAACCTCCAAACATGCACCTGGTGCAGGAAACAAGAGATTAGATCTCAAATATTGTTAACTCTACTAGAGTCAAACCAACCTCTTACGTGCAAATTGTTAACTTATATTGGTATATAAAAACTTTAATCGGAAGAGTCCCCACATATAGGGTAGAAACACATCAAGCACTAATCAAATGCATGGCAGAAATTCTCAAGAAGATGGACAAACTCAATACAAAGGTCACATTGTCAGTTGAGAGCCTGACAAACATGGACCTTTCTTCATTAGAATCTATCAGAGAGCCATAACCACCTGGTCAGGAGGACACCCCTGCAGAATGGAGATTAGCAAGGCACTTTGATGCAACAACAATTTAATTTCTGGTAGTCTTTTTATGTTATCTAGTCTCTCTCTCTTTTATATGCAATACTCTATTTAACTTTTTGGTTATTAGACTCTCAAGTTGAGAACAATATGAACAATCAGAAAAATGTGTGCCTATGTTATTGGCCTAGTTTCATAAGTGGTAGATCACTAATGATAAGTATCTTTGTATATTAGTGATTTTATGAGTAATATAATTATATTGATCAAATAATGAAAAAACAATAAAACATTAACCTTGAATATTAGATCCTAAATAATTATATAAATAAAATCTCTCTTTCCTTTTGTTATGGTTTATAAAAAATGTATTTAAACAAGACCATGTCAAAAGCCGTTATTTTCATTAATACATGTTTTATAAATAAATATTGTTGCAAAATAAGGTTATGTTCATGGTGACTTCACTGGGGGAGCGATATCATACCATGTGCGTTCACATTGGGGGATATATATTGAGGAAAAAATGGCATAATATATTGGTAGATATATAGGGATAAAGGGTTTTTATATTGGTAGGTATAAAAAATGAAACTCTAAGTTAATGACAAATAAAAAGGAGTATAAAAAATGTTAATAAAAAAATGGATACCTACAAAATCTAGTGAAAGTAGGGGTTTTTCAAATTGGGAAGGTATATTGGATTCATATTGATAGAGGGTTAAATAATGTGATTTTTAAATGTATTTTCCAATATGTAATCAAATTAGGGGTATTGTTTAGTATGCTACAAATACACGTGATATGTTAGAGCTTCATTAAGTGAAGCCCTCGTAATTATGTTTGGTGTAATAAACATTGAAATCAAATGACAAATCAATTTCATAGTTGTCAAAAGTATGAATTTTTTTCTAAGAGGTTGTAGGTATAGTGGGGTTCATTAAGTCTTGAAGGAAAGACAAAAACAACTTTCAATCAGGGATATGTTTGATCTAATAAACATTGAAAATGAGTGACAAATCAAGTCCACGGTTGTCAAAAATATGAATATAGTTTTAAGATGTAGCAAGTGCGAAGGGACTTGTTAGGTCCTGAAGGAAAAGCATAAACAACTTTTTCTTTGGGTCTAGGACAACCCATAAACACAAGTCGAGGCTTATGTTTTTTTTCCAAGATCTCCTTCTTGCACGAGAATCTAATACAAACCTTTTAATTGCTATAGGAAACTCTAATTTTATCATCAAATCAATGATTGTGAATCAACTCAAATGGACAATAAGCTTGCTCTGATCACTACTCGAATTAACGAGGAAGTTAATAATCAAAACAAGGTTTCATTTTATTGAGTCCATTGATCATTGCTTGAATTTAAAAAGAAGTTAATAATCAAATCAAGGTTTCATTTTATTGAGTCTTGAGAGAATTTAATTCTCAATTTAATTTATTAGCCATAGAATACACTTTGTTAAATCTAGGGGTCTTGAAAATCTGAGGGGTGATTATATTGATATATCCCCTAAGTATGTAAGGAACAATTATCATCCCAAGCCACATAACACTTCATTAACTAGCACTTTCTCCAACCTATCGTATTAGTTTCAAGCGTGTAGAGGAAATATGGAAGGATGTGAACCCATCTCATGTATCTATGGAAATTAAACATCGTCCAGTCTGTTTGGAACTCGTTTTTATGGGTTCTCATAACTTGGTAAGGTGGGAAAATGATGCAAACCTAGAATGAAAAGTGCAACAACTTTTAGGAGGTCTCTCAAGCATATTCATTCCCAAAAGGTAAGAGATTTCTTTGATATCGGGTTATCTCACTAGGAGTTTGGTATACAATCTATGATTTTGGACTCATTTAATGGATAATTAGTAAAGTTCTTGGATTTTTGGAAGACATTTGGATTTTGATATTTGGAATTTTCCTCTTGGTTCTAGATTTGGATTAGAAGGAGGTTCGTACACAAGGTTTATATCTTATTTTTAATTATCATAGCATGCACTCCTTCAACTTTCTTATAACATCAATAATCAAATTTTGTCTCTATGTGCTCTAGTTTTTAAGTGTTTGAGATAAGTATTTTTTGTTACAATTGGTATTAGATGTGTTGGTATATTCAATTCAAGTTAAAGTGATTTATGGGAGAATGGTGTGCTTGTTGTTTTACTTTTAGGTTCATGGAATATATAACCTCCCTGTGCGTTGGAGTTATCTTTGGTTAGCTTGGCCCCAATTTTACTCTCTCGCCCTTAGCTACCTTCGATTTGGGCTAAAAAATCATGAATCATAGGGATGTTATCGAAATTTGGATATCTCTCAAAATTCATGAGGAATATATTTAATGTTAGATCCATGTTCTCAATGACCTTCAAAGTTCATGAGAACAAACATCATTGTGCTACTTAGAATGCAAAAATTATCTATATGTTTCTCTAACAAAGGCATAAATTAGATGTTTAGGAAATAGAATGTAGTATGTCAATTAACTTGGTCATTAATCTTAGTAAAGATCGCACTCCACACACTCAAACAATAAGATGTCAATCAATGAAGCCCAATTAAATTTCAAAAAAAAGAAGATAGTACACCAAATGAAAAATGACAAAGACATCGAGTAGCAAAATTCTTTCCCCTCTAATGTTAATCATAAGAAGGAAAGTAACTACCATATCATATATTTTACTAATTATAATATATTAAAAAAATTAAAATGTTAAATAATTTTATGAACACATTTATGAGGTAGTAATTATAAACATTAACAAACTTTATTATATACTTACTTTTATATATATATATATATATATATATATATATATATATATATATATATAATTTTATTAAAAAAATAAATCATATTATTAATACAATTATTTATATAAATAAAAATACAGTCCAACTGTAATAAATATTGAAAATGATTAGCACTTATATATTGATAGCTCTTTGAGTGAAAAACCTGACAAAATGTCACATATCATTGTACAACTAACTATTCAAATGCTAAATATCATGACAAGAAAATAATGTCAATGGTTACAGTTGGACACTTGAGAGAGATGATGATATGAGATGCTATCATATTAACAATGAAAAAGTGATTCACTGGAGGACACACGTGTTCCTTTAACTAAGATGCTATTAATGCGTATAGGCCCATGTATAGAGTGGTTTCCCCATCTACTCCATCTATTTGCATGTTTACATAAATTGACTATTTTTAAATTTAATTTTTTATTTTATTTTATTTTATTTTTTTTATTATTATTTTTTTTTTTTTTTAAATTAGGTATTTTAAGAGTGATGATTTATTAATTTTAAAGTTAAAATTCAAATATAATAAATAAATAAAAATTTGGTTGTAGGATAGAGAGATTTGGGAGGAAGTTTTTTTAATAATTATGGTGAATTGATAATATGATGGAGTAATATCGATGAGGCTCAGGATCAAATTTTCGACTACCACTATAACACTAAGAGTATATTCAGACACTCGCAATTTAGATATACCAATAAATTATGACTTAGCAGGAGCCAAGACATTTATGAAGGAAGGCAACATCTACTTTTCAAACTTCATCACAATGAGCCAACATGTGCCTCTATGGGAATTGAACATGGGTGGATGGGAAAACAAACCATTTTCCCTAGCACTCAAGCTACACTTACATGACAAGATTGGGGTGGATCTTCGATCTTAAATCCAATAAAAAAATAAGAAATGTCTCAAGTCATAAGAGCTTTGGAATGGGCAATCTTCCCTAAAAGTTGTCATTATCAAGTGTAAGCTTTAGAAGTGATTATCAAGGTTAAGTGATTCATTTCATTAACTTCAAATTCATTTCTTCACCCTTGTTAGCATATACAAATGCAATGAGTGTGTTGATGTCCGAAATTGACCATAATCAACATTGGGGAGATCACCCAGTAAAGGCCCTTATCTGTTTGGGATGGTGATTTTGACTAGTTAAATGGGTTCCAATTACCCCTAATTCTCCCTGCTAATTTGTGATATTTCTAATTACTATCAATAATAAGAGATATTGGACTTACTCTCCCATGACATGCTTATAATAAAGTAGTCCTTAAGCTGATATGTGGGCTCAGCCAAGCCACTAATGGGATTCTCCTACAAAAGGAGACTTCTAAAAAGGTAATGAATTAATCTAAATACAAATGCAATATATTCTAAGATACAAACAACAAAAGTAAATATAAATCTAACTCGACTGGGAAAGATATAGATTTCCTCCCAATCAAGAGCAAGATACTAAAATTTGGACTAGCTTGAATTCAGAATAAAATGAAGTCAACTGATCATAGAAATAGTTCTAGGATTTGTTACTTGTTCAAACGAATATGCACAAACAATTATTTGATATATAATTATCAGATCTCTGATGTACATATATATAAATTCAAGTGAGATTTGAATCTGAGCCAAATAGATCCTATTAAACTATAGGAATAGTCTAAATAAAATGAAAAAATAACATAAAACTAATATTGCATTAAGTTGATACATAGCTAGCAACTTAATGCATAAAAACTTGTCCAAATGCAATTATCAACCCTAAATTCATCTTTGCCCAACCTTGCACAGTGTAACATAGCTTGAAATTGATTTGAAATAAGCAAGGTTTATTCTAATCAAACAATAGTGTTGGAAAAGATCATTTATGTCTATAAAAACAAAGAATAAACAAGAATTGAAAAATCTATCTATTAAGTCTCCAAAAAAGAAGTATTGCTCCAAATGGTTACAAGAATAAAGAGTTTTCTCTTTGCTAGCCCAATAGATAGTCAATTTTATACAAAATAAGTTTATTTCAATAGTGCAAAAAAGATATTTTTGCAAAGAATTGGAACCCCAAGCTCTTCTTTGGAGCTTCTATTTATAATTTTGCAAGTCATATCCCAAAATAATAGTTGGTTTTAATGAAATTTTGATATGATTTTACAACTAGAAAAATA
Organism: Pinus tabuliformis; assembly: GCA_031772625.1. Lineage (NCBI taxonomy): Eukaryota > Viridiplantae > Streptophyta > Pinopsida > Pinales > Pinaceae > Pinus > Pinus tabuliformis. The sequence continues at coordinate 2,011,672,919 of CM062817.1, read as the reverse complement.
TTTTTTGTTTCTTAGCTCCCCCAATTTCATTCCTCAAAGACTCTTGGGATTGATCCCCTTCAAACAACTCTGCAAAAATTATTATAAAAAACAAATCCCAAATCACAGAAATCCCAAATTTCAAATATATCAAAAACAAACTAACAAATTAAAATCACATTTAATAAATTAATAAAAATAAATCCATGTTTTGCATTGCTTCTTGTTCAGATTTCTCTGGCAAATGAGTAATCTAAAACAAATTGGAAACAACAAAACCGTTTGGCAAATTAGATTTCCCCAAAACAAACTTAGACAATCTTTGTTGGTTGCAAATTCACAGCCTTGAATTATACTAATTTTTTGGGGTAGTAAATGATAAGATTTGGTAAAAAAATCACTGTTAGATTTTTCTCCTCCAAAATATATTTCCAACCAACCTTTTTGGGCCCCATTTGGTGGAGTAGAACTTGAGCTATTACTTTCCAAAAATTAAAATTTGATAGGTTTATAAACATTTTGGACATGTTTATTGTTTAAATAAATTAATATAAAATTAAAATTAAAAGAATATATATATATATATATATATATATAGATTTTAGGCAAAAAAAAGCGTAATATTATTTATATAAGAGATATAAAATGGTACAAAATAGACAGGATATACATATGTTGCTTCAGAAAAAGCAACGATTCGACAAAAACTAGAAAAACATAGACTCCGATATATCAATAGATCAGCATATATAGAATATGTTCAAAAACAAAAAAATTAAATCAGAGGAAACATATCATCCTTCGGCAGGATAATTGATATATATATAATTTCAAAAAAGGAGTGGGGTTAGCTAAACTTCATTGTCAACGTGGCAGTTATGACTTAATTTGATCGTACGGTTTGACTTAATTTGATCGTACGTGGAGTGGGAGAGGGGAAGCCCACATGAGTGGAGAGTGGGCCCCCTCCACTCCACCATGGTATAAAACGGAACATAACGACGGAACATGGTCCTTTTATTATATGTTTTAAGTGTTAGCTCCACGTCACTTCGAAGGAGATACTCTCAGACTTTTTAAATGAGCTCCAAATGAAATCCATGAGATATTTCCTATGGGGTGACGTCATCGGTTGGTTCCAAATTTTTTTCCTTTTGATTTTTTATATTATTTATAATAGGTTTATAATACATTTCATATAATTATTATTTATATTTTAAATAATAAAATTACGATTTAAAGTTAATTAAATCATAAATTTAATAAATATATTTTTTAAATAATAAAGTTAATTAATAAATGATTGAATAAAAATTATATTTATAAATTAATTAAATTAAAAATTAACATAATTAATTAAATTAATTAATTATTGAATTGAGGCTTTTGTGATCCATAATAGTTATAAGTAGAATTTGGGCGTAAATCACATAAAGAGAGACATTTGTCGACGCGTTTCGAACCAACCAATGTGGCTCATCGTCAGGACAAGTTGAAGAAACAGATCTAGCTTTCCATGCTAAATAGTCTGAGCAGAGCCTCCAACAGCTATCTTGATCAACGACTAATTTTGACTTAGGGACTGTAGTCAAAAAGTTAAAATGATAATTTAATGGGAGTTAGTTATCATACCATAGATTATATAAAAGAAATAATTATAGATGTTGATTACGCTATTAGTTTATTAAAAATTGTGACTTATATGAGAATTAGTTAGAAGAGGGACCTGACTTTTATATATATATATATAAATATAAAAATATAAATATATGTAAGGTAATTTTAGGATGATAACTATATATTACTAGAAAGTTAAAATTAAATAGATAAATATATATATATATATAGAAGTTAGTTGAAAGGTATAATTTAAAAATTAAATTAAGTGGGAATTAGTTATATTAAAGACAAATATATATAAAATATATATAAGGTAGGTTACTTAGTTATAGTTACTAGAGACTTAAAAATATGACATAATTTAATATGGTGATTACTTATAAGCTGGTTAAGTAATCACCATATTAAATTATTTCATATTTTTAAGTCTCTAGTAATTATAACTAACTAACCTACCTTATATATATTTTTATATATATTTGTCTTTAATATAACTAATTCCCACTTAATTTAATTTTTAAATTATACCTTTCATCCATCTATCTATCTATCTATCTATCTATATATATATATATATATATATAATTTTAACTTTCTAGTAATATATAGTTATCATCCTAAAATTACCTTACATATATATATATATATATAAAAGTCAGGTCTCTGGTCTAACTAATTCCTATATAAGTCACAATTTTTAATAAACTAATAGCGTAATCAACTTTTATAATTATTTCTTTTATATAATCTATGGTATGATAACTAACTCCCATTAAATTATCATTTTGACTTTTTGACTACAGTCCCTAACTCAAAATTAGCCGTTGATCAAGATAGCCGTTGGAGGCTCTGCTCAGACTATTTAGCATGCAAAGCTTTCTTCAACTTGTCCTGACGATGAGCCACACTGGTTGGTTCGAAACGCGTCGACAAATGTCTCTCTTTATGTGATTTACGCCGAAGTTCTACTTATAAATTAATTAAATTTTATTTATATATTTAAATTAATTTTATTTACATGTTTTATGTTTGGCAATGAAAATGACTAAATTTTGTTCAATCACAGCGTTTAAATTGTGTCAGTGAATCAAGCAAAATCATTGTCATTGGAAAGTTAACAGGAAAAGAAAGAGAATGGAGCCATTAAAAATGAGAACTAAGAAAAGTGAAGGTCACTCAGAATAATGTGAATCAAAACATTTTAGAAATGATATTTACAAAATTCAGATGGAGAACCCCATAATTTTTCAAAATTACGCGGAGGTGTTAAGGCCTCAACAAATTGCTAAGTGGTTTATTGAAAATTGTGAGAAAAATATTTTTTCATAGATAATACTCATGGATTAATGAATTACTGTTCATAGATAATCCAAAATTATGTCTCATATGTTTCACTCTGAAAGCCCTTAAATGCATAAATGATCAATATCGTTATCTAAAAAAAGGATTTTGAAATTTTAATAAATTTTTTAATGCTCAAACATTCAATATGGAAGCTTTGATAGAGTTTTTGGGTATGGTTAGAATGTCTAATTTTTCATTGAATACTAAAGTATCTCGATTTATAAGCTATAGGTGATGCTGCGAGTAATTTTATTACTTTGGCTCATAAACTTAGTGGTTTGGTCTCTAATAATTGTGCACATATTTGTATTCATTTTGATAAAAGTAAATATATTCTTGAATAAATTGTGTTGGTCAACAAAAATAAAAGATAGAAGCAATATTTGAATTACAAACATTTTGTGTGTCAATGCAAATTTTGTTTTGATCATCAATATGTAATATCCTCATGTGCAAAGACAAAGTTTTTACACACTATCTAATGGAGAACCAAGAAGCCTTATTAGTGGAAAGATCCAATCATAGACCACCATTGGATGGGACCAAGCATCACCGTAAAAATAATAGACGCTCGTAACATTGACAAATTCAACTATTTCATTTCCAAAGGGTGTAACAAATCTATTGACATAGTCATGGTTCTAAATTCCCATTGGTCCCATTACATGCAAAATCCTCTAAGAAGGGGAAAATGTGGCATGAACCAATTTCTTCAAATCAAGATATAAAATCCAAGCCTTACAACATAATTGAACAAAGAAATTAAACATCTTTTGATAGAAACTCCAACCATCCTTGTTCAAAGCATTGGTTGGATTGAGATCAAAAGAAAGTGAGAGGAAAACTATAAGAATGGGTGATTGTGAGATTCATCTTGTAGCAATCTAAGTGAGGAGATGTCGTGGTAGAGAGGATGTGTTTAGAAGATTTATAAGAGTTAGGTGATAACATAAGCAAGGATAATCACAGTTATAATTTGTTATTAAAACTATGAATATGGACTAAAAATTGAATATGAAATCTTAGATCTAATACTCTAGGGCTTATAAATTGAAAATCTAAATCCCTAAAATGAAAAATGAAAACCTAAAGCCCCAAAAGACAGTGGTATACATGGAGACTCATTTTCATGATGTGATTTATTGAGTTTTTATGTACCCCTTACCCCCAAAAGAAAATCATGAAGAATATATATAATTAAACAAAACCTCTATATTGTGTAAAATATAGCAATGCATTGTATGTTGTATGATGACAAGTCACATTGTTCCATGAGTGTCATATGGAATAACACCAACATTGTATATGGAGTTTTGTCACATAAGTTATCAATTTTATCATACTATCCACGTGTGATATGATGTCTAATTTATTTATATTCGATACACAAACTCACTTAAAGTGTACAACTTTTTCCTTTATTTATCAATATTTATCCTATCTTAATAGAAATTAATTATATAGTCTCCTCAATGTTTCCGCTCTCCTTTAGCATATGGAATATCTATCATTCATGGAAAATACATAACTAAATACATATATCTTTCACCCTCACTTAAGGACTTTGATGGGTTTTGTTATTGGATAGTGTTTTCATTGGATTACATCAACCCACTATAATAGTAAGAATAAAAAAACAACACCATCCTCTACTTTCACTTAGTACTAATTTCCTAATTTCATTTTTGAAAGAAATAAAGCACTTATGTAAGTTTCTAATGTAGATAACCAATCTGGAACTCTTATGGATTGAGAAGCTAGGCAAGCTCTTATGGATTGAGAAGCTCTTATGGATTGAGAAGCTAGGCAAGCTATTATGTATTGAGAAGCTAGGTTGACTCTTTATATTTGAATTGGCCAAGTTTAACTAGTCAAACAAAAATAAAATAGATTTTACCTTTTTGTGGCAAGCATCTTTGACAGTTTCATTAACTTCCAAAAAACTAAGTAGGAACTAGTTAAAATGGCTACTAGATAAAGGCATTATGATATTATCAGGTGGGGTTTGTATTTGAGAGCATCCTGATATTTTTCCATTTACCCAAGTGAATGGGGTTGGAAGGAACCAACGTTTATACTTCTCCTTCTTGATATTTATTTTATAAAGCAAGGAATCATTGAAATGTAACTGTTAGGGTCCTATAATATAGGTAATCAAAGTTTATTTATCTAGTTGATTATTTGGAGAATCTGCTGGTAAAGTTTAGCCTATAAACTCACTGGGTATTATAGTCTAAATTATTTTTGTACTAAGGTCTCAAATTTCTCATGTCATTGAAAATATGTGTGTCAAAAGAAGTCCATTAGTATTGATTTGAAGTGTAAGGTCCCTAAGGGTTCATCAATGAGTTGTCATGAGTGTCTTGTCATGAGTGAATGTTGGACAATTGATAGTGGTTGTGCTAGTATTATGCATGAATGCTTGCACTGATTTCAGCTAGACTGGCAAGAATACGTGTTGTAGTGCATGGCTTAGAAGGATTCCTATGGTAGCTGTAGGCTTCATGTAGAGGATCATCATGGTGGGTGTGATTTCCGCTGTCCAAAGAGAAAATGAGCAAACAAGTGTAGAAATTCCCACTGTAGATCACCTGGTAATGCAATGTACTAAAGCAAAACACTTGATCTACTTCTACAAACAATTTAGTGAAAGCTTAATCGAACATGAGCAACATCAAGCATGAACAGATATAACTGAGAATGAGAAGTAATCAACCATAACACAGAAGATATATCACTGGGGAAAGCACCAGCCTAAAACCCCAACTCTGTATTATCATACAAGTGGAAATCTTGTTCAAGTTACAAAAAGAATTAGCTCTCAAGCTATCCTGATCTCTCTGCACTCAAACAATACAACTCACAGACTCAATAGACATAGAATATATCTTCCTCAAGCCCTCCAAGCCTCCTATTTCCTTGCGCAGTTTTGATTGGGGTCCAATGATATCACATGTGTGAATTGGCCTCATCACACTCACTGTAACCTCAGGTCCAACTGCGCAATCCATAAGGAATAATATTCCTTCTGCATGCAAGGAATATTCACCAAGGAATATCCTAGCAACTGATAGTACACTGTCCCTCCATCTGATCTCAACTAGGTCTCTGACTGAACTGACATGCATGAGTGATTCATGAGTGAATACTCAATTATCTGAATTACAGTAGTTACATGCATGCAAACATTAACTAACTGAACTCTCATTATTTTAACAAACTGTTAAATTAATCTAACTCGACTTGACTAAGTTAAACTAAGTCAACTGATTACAACTCAATATTATAACTCATCCTTATCTCTTTAACTGAAGGTTAAATTCCTCAATTAATGGAGAAACTGTTGCATGTCCTCACATAGACTTCAAGTTTGATTTTCCTTAACTAATTAACTCAAGATGAATTAATTAATTAATTTTCAAACTGCTGTTGATATCAAATTCGAATTTTACTTCCTATGTTTAGTCCAGGGACTGACTAAAATAATAAGGGATCTCGAAATGCTATTTTTAGAAAAGCTATTTTTAGCACTTTCACTTTTCACCCATTGTAGCTAATACCTCCAATGGTTGAACTGCTATTTTTAGCAATTTCTATTTTTATCATTTCTTGTTGCACACTTTTCAACACTCCCTCTCAATAAGAAAGGGATTATCAGTAACCCCGATCCTATCTCTGTGGAACTCAAACTTGCATTTTGACAATGCCTTTGTCAAAATATCTGCATCTTGCTCCTCGGTCGAAACATACTGCAACATGATGATCCTCTTGACCACACAGTCCCGTAGATGATGATAATGGATATCTATATTCTTGGACCTGTCATGAAACACTGGATTCTCAGAGAGTTTTATGCAACTCTGATTATCACAGTATATCACCGTAGGATCCATCATCTGACCAAACAATCCCACTAGAATCTTCTGCATCCAAATGCCCTCACATGCTGCCTGACTTGCAGCCATGTATTCAGCCTCTGCTAAGCTAAGTGCAATTGATCTCTGTTTCCTGTTATACTAAGAAACTGCAGCTGAACCAAGGTTGAATATTCCTCCAGAAGTGTTCTTCCGGTCTGATGGAATACCAGCCCAATCCGCATCCGTGAAGCCTTGCAGCTTCACTCCCTCTATCCGTCTGTACCATAATCCGTACTGTGTAGTGCTTCTGAGATATCTCAACACATGCTTCGCTGCCTTCCAAAACAACTTGGTAGGCTGAACCATAGTTTGACTCAGCTGGTTCACCGCAAAGCATAAGTCGGGTCGTCTGTTCTCCAAATACATAAGTGAACCCACCAACTGCTGATAAATAGTAGCAGCTACTACCTCACTTGAAGTAGCATCCTCCTTCCTCCAGTTCCGAGCTAGAGGAGTCTACATGGGCTTGCACTTCTCCATGTGAAAGCGCCTGAGTATCTCATTGGCATACTTGCCTTGAGACACAAATACTTCCCCATCTTTTTGCCACACTTCCATGCCTAGAAAGTAGTGCATGAGGCCCATGTCCTTCATCTCGAACTCTCTTGCAAGGTCCTCCTTGCAAGATTGTATCAGCTAATCATCACCTGTCAAAATCAGATCATCGACATAAAGTACAATAATCAATGGCTTACCTTCTACCATGATGTGTTAAAGGTTTGCATCTGCTTCACTCTTGGTGAAGCCCAACCCGTGAAATAGTTTTCAATCCTGGTATACCAAGCACGGGGTGCTTGCTTCAATGCATACGGTGCTCGCTTGAGTTGGCAAACATGTGACTCGCGATCGAAGGTCTCAAATCCTTCAGGCTGCTCAATGTATACCTCTTCCTCAATCTTCCCATTGAGGAATGTCGTCTTCATATCCATCTGATGGATCTTCCAACCCATCTGAGCTGATAGAGCTAGTATCGATCTGATAGATGAGTACCTTGCTACGGGAGCAAAGGTCTCATTGTAGTCGATCCCCTCAACCTGTGAGAAACCTCGGGCAACAAACCTTGCCTTGTGTTTCTAAACACTACCATCAACTACCTGCTTTACCTTGTAAAGCCATCGGGAACTAACCACTGACTTGTTCGCAGGCCTAGGGACAACAACACACACAACGTTCCATATGATAGAATCGTACTCTTCTACCATTACATCAACCCAGAATGGTTGCTGCATTGCCTCCTAAAAAGAAGAAGGTTCGGTCGCTGCACACTCCCCAACCAAGGCCATGTGGCCAGTGTATCTCTCGGGAGATCTCCTCTGTCTGTGATGAGAGGATGGCTGCCCCACATTCTCTCTCGCATCCTACATCAATCTGTCAGCTTCCCGGGAGTGTTTCCGCCCGTCTCTGGAAGACTCTCCAGGAGTGGTGGTCTCCACTACTAGATCCTCTACATGTGGCTGATCCACATCATCAGGAGGCTCCTCCTCCTTTGGAACTAAAAGTTCCTCATCGCAATGCAACTTGAGCTCCCTCTCAAGTGACACTCGCATGGCTCTCTGCTCGTCGAACTTCCGATCCCTGTGCACTATGGTCCTTTGACTGGTAGGCAGAAACACACGATAGTTATGGGGTGTATCTATATACCCCACAAGTATCCCCAACTCATCTATTGGGTCTAGCTTCTTCCAAGCATCTTTGGTCACATGACAGAAAACTGGTGATCCAAAGATAAGGAAGTGACTCACATCTGGTCACTTCCCCGAAAAAGTCTCCATAGGTGTCTTCATCCCCTGAATACGATGAGGACTTCTGTTCTAAAGGTACACTGTTGTATTGCATGCCTCAAGCCACAGATGAAGTGGTAGGCTTTGTTCATGCAACATCGCTCGAGCTACTCCCACAATAGATCTGTTCTTCCTTTCGGCCACCCCATTTTGTTGTGGGTTATCAGGTGCCGTCAGTTCCCGTTTAATTCCTTTTGCAGCATATAAGTCTTTAAACTGTTGGGAAACATACTCTCCACCATTGTCGCTATGCAAGGCTCTTACTTTCTTCCCATATTCTTTCTCTTTCGAGGCTTTAAACTCATAAAACCTCAAGAAGGTAGATCCAACATCTACGAGAAAAATCATCAATGAAAATAACATAGTACCTTTGTTTAGTGGTGGAGGCTATAGAGAATGGTCCACATACATTTGAGTGAACTCGCTCTAGGATTGCTCCAGCTCTACTATCCCGATCCTGAAAGGAAGCTTTCACATACTTACCCAGGGTGCATCCTTTGCATGTGTTTGTTTGCTCCAGTTTTCCCTTGGGTAAGCCGGTAGAAATTTGCTGCATGATATTCAAGGCCCCGTGATGCAAGTGGCCCAGTCTCCTATGCCATATCTCGCCAACATCTTGGCTTTGCACCACCTCTGCTTTGGAACTCAGTGCAACACAATCACCTACCTCTAGCTTGTAGAGATTCTTTACTCGAATCCTTATTCGCTTGGTTTTTCCGGTGCCGATATGCCTCAGGAACACTTTTCCTTTACTAAAGACTACATCATAGCCTTTATCTTCTACAATAGCAATAGACACAAGATTCCTTTTCAAACTTGGTACATATTTAACAGCAGATAGGGTGAGAGGAGCACCATGCTCCCTCTGAAACACAACTGCACCTTCACCCGAGACACAGTATTTTCCATCATTGCCCATCTCGATCCGCATATAGAGATCCTTCTCCTCCAATGTACTGAAAAGATTCTTGTCACCCGACATGTGGAAAGAAGCTCCACTGTCTAGGTACCAAACACATCCCACCATGGATGAAACCATGCATGCGATAAGCGAGAAATCCAGCTCAAATTGTGAAGCTAGTGCATCACCATCAGATCCCTTTGAGGAACCCTTCTTGGATTTCTTCTATGGACAATTCATAGCATAATGGCCCACTTCATGACAGTGAAAGCATCGCACCTTCGACTTTTCAACCTTCTTCCCACCATGAGAAGATTTGGATTGGGATGCCTTCCCTTTCCCTTTCTTAGCTTTACTCGCTAAAGCTAGATTTTCTTCATCATCTTGTTTTGATGAAGATCCATCCCTGGTGCTCTGCCTTATCTCCTCCTACATTAGGTCTGACCAAATTCGTTCCCAATCTGGCAGTTTCTCTCTTCCATTAACTGAGTCCTAGTAGCTATGCCAGCTCTTTGGAAGACTGAGGAGTGTTAGACTCACCATGTCGTCATTAGCAGTCACGACCCCTAAACTTGCAAGCTCATCCCTGCAGGTGGTGAGCTTGTTCAGGAATGTAGAGATTGTGTCACCCTTTTCGCACTTGATCTTTCGAAGTTTTTCCTTTAGCGCTAGCTTCCTCTGATCGCTGCTATTCTGATAAAGATCTTTCAATGTTTTCCACATCGAAAATGGAGTCTCCTTCCCATGGAGGCTCAAGACAATGTGATCTTGAACTCCCTCCAGGAGGATTCTCCTTGCTCTAGCCACACACTTTTTCCATTCCGCCAGTTGAGTAGCATCAATCGGCTTCTAGACTTCTTGATCAATGAAGTTCTTAAGGTCATTATCTTCCAATACTGCCTCCATGTGATCCTTCCAGGCTATATAATTCGAACTATCATCAAGGGCATATTCGAGTCTTAAACCACTGAACGCCATTGGTGAAATATATGTGATAAGAACTCAATTCAATATTCAGAACCAAAATTCGAACTTCTCCTGCTTGTATACTGTTCTTCCTTGATCACCTTTGCTCTGATACCATGTATAAATTCCCACTGTAGATCACTTGGTAATGCAATGTACTAAAGCAAAACACTCAATCTACTTCTACAAACAATTTAGTGGAAGCTTAATCGAACGTGAGCAACATCAAGCATGAACATATATAATTGAGAATGAGAAGTAATCAACCATAACACAGAAGATATATCACTGGGGAAAGCACCAGCCTAAAACCCCAACTTTGTATTATCATACAAGTGGAAATCTTGTTCAAGTTACAAAAAGAATTAGCTCTCAAGCTATCCTGATCTCTCTGCACTCAAACAATACAGCTCACAGACTCAATAGACATAGAATATATCTTCCTCAAGCCCTCCAAGCCTCCTATTTCCTTGCACAGTTTTGATTGGGGTCCAATGATATCACATGTGTGAATTTGCCTCATCACACTCACTGTAACCTCAGGTCCAACTGCACAATCCATAAGGAATAATATTCCTTCTGCATGCAAGGAATATTCACCAAGGAATATCTTAGCAACTGATAGTAAACTGTCCCTCCATCTGATCTCAATTGGGTCTCTAACTGAACTGACACGCATGAGTTATTCATGAGTGAATACTCAGTTATCTAAATTACAGTAGTTACATGCATGCAAGCATTAACTAACTGAACTCTCATTAATTTAACAAACTGTTAAATTAATCTAACTGGACTTGACTAAGTTAAACTAAGTCAACTAATTACAACTCAATATTACAACTCATCCTTATCTCTTTAACTGAAGGTTAAATTCCTCAATTAATGGAGAAACTGTTGCATGTCCTCACATAGACTTCAAGTTTGATTTTCCTTAACTAATTAACTCAAGATGAATTAATTAATTAATTTTCAAACTACTGTTGATATCAAATTCGAATTTTACTTCCTATGTTTAGTCCAGGGACTGACTAAAATAAGAAGGGATCCCGAAATGCTATTTTTAAAAAAGCTATTTTTATCAATTTCACTTTTCACCCATTGTAGCTAAGACCTCCAATGGCTGAACTGCTATTTATAGCAGTGTTATTTTTAGCAATTTCTATTTTTAGCATTTCTTGTTGCACACTTTTCAACAAGAAGTTTGCAGTCATCTTTCAAGCAGCAGAAGGATTCAAATCCTACATCAAACCCTCCCCACTGGAAAGTGCTCTGAACAAGATTTCCAATGATATGTGGAAGTCCAAAAATGGACTCTTGGATCACAAGATATGGTATGTTTAAGTTTAAGGGATTAAAGCCTTTGAAAGGAAGAAATATTGGGGGTCCAGAGAAAATCAGCGATTGCATGTCGAAAAGTCTTGCATATCACAAAATTAATCATATCAACAATCGTTGGATCGGAAATCAATCATATCGAAGGGTCCAAGGAACATTGGCGATCAATGATCGGAGGTCCAGAGCGATCGACGATCGATGATAGGAGGTCTAGTGCACATCGCAACATTAAGCATATCGACGATCACAACAACAGAGGACTATGGCGGATCGAAGAATCGACGATTAGTGCATCGAAGGTCCAGAGTATATCACATATCGCATATCGGGAATCGGAAATCAGAGAATGTGACAAATTTAAATGTTGTGATATGTAAGTGCCGATAGTGTTAAAACTGCCAGGAAAACATTGATAGTGTTAAATTGTCAAGGAACACCGAAACATATTAATAAATTATTTTCATTGCAAAACTAGAGGTGGACAGGCCTTTTCTCTCTCCTCTAGCGAGACGCGTGGTGAAATATGATTGTTTCTGATAAAGCTACGCAACATCTGACGTCAACATGATGTGGTAGTATGGAACGACATGTGGCAGATAGTTTTGGAATTTTGAGGGGTCCTAAGGGGATAAATCATGGTGACAAATGTCACCACTCATAAAGGTGCCACGGGGCAGTGATGACGTCATATTGGAGGTTGAGGATATCGACACTTTGTAACACTTTCCACTTGAAATTTTCTAATGAGAGGGGGCTCCGATATCGTAGTTGTCACATGGTTGCTAAGATTTAAAGAACTCGAGCACTAAAGCATTTAGTAAAGAAAAACATCCCCCGACAAAAAATAAAATGCCTAGTGCCTCAAAGGTTATGCTAGTGGTCACAACCCTTGGTCCTATGGTAAATTTAAAGAAAGGAGTTGTCAGAAAGGGAGATGAAGGTATCAGAAATTCCTCTGCTTCTTGTGTTAAAAGGTTTCAATACAAAAACAATGATGTATTGGTCTATGGTCTCACGCCTAGTCACAAAACTACAAAAAAAGGGAGGGGATAAGGGCTGAGGGGCCTAATTTTAAATAAATGGCGCTCGTTTCTTAGTTAATTTGTAATATTTTAAAATGATCCCATCACTAGTTTTGTTTGTAAGTTTATGAAGATAGTTTTCAGACCACCCCCTGACACTTCGAGACTTAACTGAAAGGGGGGGATTCGAAAAGTGGTTTTAAAAAAAATCATTTGTATACTATGTGGCAACTCCATAATGATTTCGGGGGGCCTCCTCCATTTACTATAGGTTTTATCCTTGTAAAGAAATTACGTGCATATGAATTCTAAAACACAGAAAATAAACAATGCGAGAGCATAACACATAAAACACATATACACAAATATTTTCCCCTGGATCCCAAAACCAAGACTACTAGATTGATTCTTCATTATGTTCCTTTCAATGTTACAATACATATATATACATGCCGAAGCATCCAATACCATGGACCGAAAACCATCGCGCCCAAAACCATGTACGAAAACCATGCACAAAACCATAGGTAGGTTCACCCCACCTAATATAGGGTCCAAAAAACTTTTCCTTGGGGTGCTGCCCTGGACCTTATAGAGGGGGGCTAGTTGTGGAAAGAATATAACACAATCCAACATTTACCATATAGCACCCATACCCACCCCCTGAAAACCACCATTCAACGTATGAATCCTCTGCTCAACGACAATGATAAAACCATGTCTTTTATGACTATGGACAACTATTTGAAAAGGGGGTATTTTGTGATGAATTTTTAGTATAAAGGATAGATGGTTCCCACTGCTTCGAATAACATAGGTTCCAGGTGGAAATAAGGACACCAAATCACTTCCAGATTTCAGGAACACAATCAGGAAAGGTTACAAAAATGTAGAGGATCAACATTAATGTACCAATTTACAGATTTGAAGGCTGAAGATTTTCCAGTAGTTCTAAATTTCTTGCAGTTTTCCAATGTTTATTTTTATCTTTAATTTATTGTTTAGATTTTTCCCGGAAGATAGCTACAATTGGCAACAAATTTCCTCCTAATTTTCAACAAACAGCCGAATTTGTCTAGAACTCCTATTTTCTAATTTTGTTAGATATTATTTTGTAATTAATTCCTTTTTGGAATCAAAACTTAGTTCAATTTGAAGTTTATAAATATTTTGTAATAAAACTTAGAAAGGGTTGGAATGTGTTGGATTATGTTGGATTATGCATGAAGAAAAGAGTTGCACATTGATGCAAGTCATGGATTGTACTCAAAGTGATCAATTTACATAAATATAGAGAGTTTTGTTCCAGGATTCCCATGTCAAGCAATTGGTGATGTGTTTTCTTATGTAAAATTGTTTCTTTTCTTAGTTTCCATATGTTTTTTCCCTCTTTATTGTTGCAAGAAGATTAAGGGTTGAATTTTCTTAAGTGTACTCTGCTTTGGCTTGTTAACAATATCAATGTTTTCTTTCTGATATTAAGTATAGAATTCATCTCAGTATGCTCTATATTTAATTGAACTTAAATAATATTCATCTTATTCACACCACAAGCACTCTATAAGATCCAAGAGTTTGCCTACCCTGCCCTATTACAACTACTCTATCATTTTGTAATTGATTACTCAAAATTTTATGAATCCATGCCCAATGGACTTTTTCAGCATCTTTCAACCAAACTTTTGAAAAAACCCACCTCAAATTTTAATATATAGCCTAAAATCTTGAAAGCAGAAATTAAATCATACAGAGAGATACCTCTGTGAAGTTGGAAGGGCTAGATCCCAGCTTTAAAAGTGGTTTTGTGGTTACCTATGGGGTTATCTCCTCAGCATAGGGAGATTACAGAGTGATAACAGTAACTACAATTATTAAGGAATAGCGGGCTTCTCCAAATGTATTGATATTAATATTTTCCCAACTCTAATGGATTTAGTCAAGTGAGTGATCCATCTTACATATCATGTTTTCTTGTGATTAATTTCTTGCACTAGTCATTGCTAGTTAGCACTTGTTTAGGAGGGGACTAAATGGGAATACTAATAATTGATTTACATTTCTTAAAAATATTTTTATGCAACTTTTGGGTTTTATATTACTTGGAACTGTTTCCTTTGTGGATTTTGATAGTAACCATGTTTTATTGTTTAGTTTTATGGTTAGAGGGACTAGGGGTATATTTTTATTTGGCTATTGATCTCTTTTCCTATTAAGGACAAAAATCAACCACATAGGGACTTATGAAAGCTCCCTCTGTGTTTTCTTAGAGGTGGTACTCATGTTTTGCACTTAGGTTTTTCTTATTGACTCAAAATAATAAATCAAAAGATTTAACACATTCACTTGTGAGTGGACTATGTAGTGAAAAAATGAAATGAGAAAAACAACAACACAATCATGATGATGACCTCACCAATGATTCTTCCAACGTATACATCCATTCATACATCATGAGGAAGACAAATTTGAAACAAATATACATAGACATAAAATTAAAATACATGGTCCATGAATTTTAGATATTTCTAAAAAGAATCCATTCATTTAACATAGGAGAACATTCACGAGATTTCACACTTAACAAAAGTCTATGAAACCACAAATGTTATGCAATCCTAGATATACCTTTGTGTGAGAGTCAAAAATAAATTGTAGATTTGAAAATTAAGTTCAAATAAAGTGTGTGCCTATAGCACTCCACAAAATTCTCGATACTTAAATGAAACTTGAATGCATTCATCCTTAATGGACTAGGATGGGGATCCCATATATCAATAAGTAACATAGTATCCTAGAAGAAAATAAAGGAATGCAATTAGGAATCATATTTATAACTGTATCACACAATTTATGAATCTGGATTACCTAAGATTATGATGAAAAGAATGCAAAACTGCTTCAAATAAAATATAAGACACTCACAAAATTGCAAAAGGGCGATAGGTGGAATGAATCTCTCTCCCTCTTGTAGTATAAGATGTTGGAGTATATTTTGGATTCATTTGTTTGTTAATGTAACTAATAGGATAGTTACTTGGGATTAACAATTTCATTTAACGATCTTTTAATCCATTCTTCAATATACTCTTTCATAGGTGGGACAGTTATATCTTGTTTTACTCTCAATGCAAATATTTCTTCTTCAATTTCTTTCGAATCTGAGCATACTATTCAGTGGTCTAAAATTTCTCTTCATTATCATTGAAAAATGTAACTAAACATTTCTTGATCCCCTCTTCTAGGAAATTTGTTGGACTACCAAACTCATTTTCCCACGATGTCTTCATAATTTTCAAATCCCCCTCTAGCTAGTCCTTTGGAATTAACGTGGAGTATCTAACTATTCATAGGCCTTAAAGGTCTTGGACAAAATTGATTGCTTTAAAGAAAACATTATTCCTCCAATCAATAATATGTTTACACTCATAAATATCATATTTAAACATTTTAATCCTGGTAGACCATATTGTTTTGATCTTGTTCATTTGCTTCCTAGTTGGAAGCCCCCGTTGTTTTTTTATAAAAGTCACTAAAGGTAGAAAATTTTAGTAATTAATGTCATTAAATAATTTTTGGAAAATTTTTATTGTGTTCAAAATATTTATGCAATAATAAGAGAAAGAATAAATCCTTAACAGATATTTCTTAGGTACAAGCATATATCCCAAGCTTCTTCAATGATACTTATTTGGTTATTTATGTCCTTTATGACATAATTTCTAATTCCATTAAGTAATTTAGTTTCCTTCCTGATTCTTTTGGGTGTGTCGAGTGTGATATGTGATGCATGTTCTAGAGCTACAATAACCAAAGGGGTGTGAATAAAGGTCTAGGACTTAGGGCTTCTTCAAGCTTGTTATTTTTCCTTTTAGTTGCATGTTATCAATCTCTTGCTCTATAAGATAATTAGAAAGGAGATACCTATGGTCATATGCAATTTCAAAAGCCTAGAAAGGTCCCACTCTTGATATATCTACGCTAAATATCCATTTCTTTGTTACTTTCTTATTCTTAACACAAAGTTTTTCAATTTGTAACTCTTTCTGAGCCTTATTGTAATGAGTATTATGCATGGTTAAATATTTTTCATCAAATATACTATGGCTCTTCCATAGACAATTTCTCCACCATTTTTGGACTTTCTGCTAAACATAGTGCTACCTACTCAGGGATTGTAGCATTTTTGCACTTCCATATCAATGGGTACCTTTCTCTATTGAGATCCCTTTTTACCAGAATTTTTTTTCTTTTTTATGAGAAAAATGATGTTTTCCAAGTCAACAAAAGGAGGTGGTTCTTCACCATCATCTTCTCCATAATATCATTCATTATTCTCTCCTCTTGCTACAATTATCTCTTTTCTTTTCTATGCCAAGGAGGAACTTATATGAGTTGGTTAAACTAATGAAGGTTGTACATTTGTAGGGTTCTTTCTTCTTTGTCCCATTTTTATCTTTTCTCCTGAACCGATACTAACTTGTGTAACTTGATCATCATTCTATATGATATTTTCCTTCTCTTTTTTCTCTTGATGCTTCCACTTCATTATCCATAATTCCTTACATGAATTTAGTAAATAAATTGGAATATCTTATTGATGATATTGATGAGAAAATAACCCTTCAGGGCATAAACTTAGGACAAATTCAACCTCTTCGAATTGAAGGTTTTCAATGTCTCTAATACCTCGACTAAGTGTGAAGAATTCTTCAAAACAACTTTTCTGATCTTGAATGGTAATCAAATAAATCGTTTCTTCTTTTTCCCATCAAACAAAATTGACCAAGAACAATATTGTCTACATACCTCTACAACAAAATGTTTGTCACAAATGAACACAAAGATTGATAGGAGACTTCCTTGATACCCATAAAGCCTTATATATGTATGACTATATTATTGTACATATACACCTTTTACCTTCAAGAATTCTTGTGCTTGAGTCAACCTATATGGTTTGAATCCATATAATATATGTATAAATTACTTGATGAACTTATCTGAGGAAAAATTGAAATGGTTCTTTATGCCTCCATAAAATGGGATATCATAATTGCACTAGTTATATCTTAGGGTTCACAATACTCTTTAGAGGTAAATCGTTAAACAAATTACATTAAACTATTTCTATCACCATATAAGTTATCATGAAAAACCTTTGGGTCTTCAAATAATTAGCATTTGAAAGGAAATCTAATTGGGAATTATGTTTGCTAGGTCAAAGATAGTTTCCTTCTTGAAAGAAAAATATAAGATATATAGAACTGGATTAGGTATATGGGACATTGAATCATGTTCCATTATACACTTGAACAACCAACAAAAATATCTGTAAGGTTCCACTAGCATAAATGTATCAATAGATGAAATTTTCATTAAGACTTGCATTGATTGAACCATGAATTCCCTGAGAACATTTACACTCCCTTACTGAGAGTAGAGGAAAGAATATTCTTCAAGCATCTTAAGTTTCCTATTTGTGTCTGGTAACATCAAAAAATTTCTAAAGTATTTTGGAGTCAAAAGTAGTGAGTTCTTTCCTTGAATAGAAGCATTAATGGGTTTGGTCTTAGAATCAAAACATGGGTGCACTAGGAAGCGAGTTATTTGAAATAAAATACATTAGGAACACATCTGGCATTAACAAGACCCATGGTCCAATTTATTGTGGAGCTTATACTAAAGCATAAAATTCAAATACCACTAGTACATTCTTAACCAATAGAATTTTTTATACTATCAAGTGAGTGAATTAGTTGTATCACAAAAAATTTACTCCTATTGTTTATTCATTATATTTATTTATTCCATCAATGCACTTTGATATATGTGATAAATCAAGTTTTATATTATGGAGCTCATAGCTATTTAAAAGCTTAGATTTATGGATGGCATTTAATGAAACGTCCCTTCATCATATACCACCTTCATTAGGACATGGGATAATCACAATTGTAAGTTAATAATCAAGGGCACATCATTCACAAAATTATGGAAGACTTGATTCACATAATGCTACATCACCACATTTTACCTTGAGATCAGTATTTCTTAAATGATCTTTGAATTAGCCTCAAAAGGAAGAAAAAGGGCATTTCCATCAAGTTCACTTAGTATGGCTTGAAATTAGAGATATCACTCTTATAAGAGGAAGTGATATCATAGTGTGGAATGTTCAATATGTCTGGAGATTTGAGAGTGTGGAGGGATGGGAAGTGTGGAGATATCAAAGTGTAATTTTATGGGAAGCGTGGAGATGTCAGAGTGAAATTGGATGGGAAGTATGGGGACTTTAGTGTGTAGAAAAAAGAGTTTGGAGTTTCATTTGTATAGAGGAAAAAATCGACTAAGTCTAAGAGTAGTGTGTGAATGGCTATGTGAGAAGGTGCAAGGTGGAAAATGTACATAGTATAGAATTTTGGTTTGAGCTGAGAGGTTCCACATAAGACAAGAAAAATATAACCAAGTACGAAATATTTAAACAAAAAAGAGAAGTATACATGTTTAGTAAGACTAATGAAGAATAATGATGGGCTAGGCCCCGTTGCGGTAATACAAGAAAATAGGTCTAAATATTGGTTCCAACTATGCTATAGTGACCCCCTATGGGTTACTAAGAACCCATAAGGAATTGAATGCATTGGGCATGGAGTCAAAATCCTCTGTTATGTTTACATGAATGAACCGAATAATAAATGAAATGAATAGGAATATGTACAAATGTTTCTCTTTTGAGATACATGAGAATTCATACATTTAGCTGAAAAAGTGTGTAAGATGTTGCCCATTGATAGGAAACTTGAAGCGCTAACCATCCATCTATTTCAAGATGTATGAATTAAAGTTACAATTATTTTCTATTTGATATGGCCCTATCCATAGCATGTTGAACCTAGTATGAATTGATTTTTTTTCTTTGGATTTATTCAATAACATAAGAAGTTGACCTTTGGAAAAAAAATTATCTAGAGATCCTCTACTGAAGTGTTTGGTCACTATTTTCCACCTTTTTTTAATATTTCTAAATTATTTTTCCGTTTATTCTTCCAAATGGATAAACAAATGTAGTCATGTTTTCAAAAGTGAAATCTATTCTTTGTATTCCATTTCGATGGCTATAGGCAACACATTGGTTTTCGAATGTATGGGAAACCTTGCATCCTTTCCATATATTAAACAAAGTGGAGATTTAATTTTGTTATTTGTTGGTGTGATTCTTCTAGCCCACAAAGCATTTAGCAACTTTTATTGCCAATTCCTTTGATTTCCAAAGACTTTCTTCTTTAGAATTTCTATCAAAGACTGGTTTTTTTATTCAACTAAGTCATTCCCTTATGGATAATAATTGGAAGATTGACCCATAAATATTCAAAATTTACCAAAAAAAGATATAAATTTTGAACTAATAAATGTTTGATCCATTACATATGGTAAATTTTTCTAGAACACCAAATCTTTCTAAAATAATTTTGTCAAAAAAATTCAGTATGAGATGCTCTCTTTTAGCTTGTTTTAAAGCTACAAATTCAGGCCATTTGGTGAAATAATAAATGGATGTTATAATGTAAGCATGCCCCACACATAATTTAGGATTCCTTGTACCAATAACATCTAAGCCCCATCATGAGGAGGGGCTACTAACCATTATTTTCTTCAGGATCATAGCATATCTCTTTCCCTTACCTAAAAATTTCTAACATGGAATGCATTTCCTTACAAAATAATATACATCTTTGAAAAGTGTTAACCAATAAAATTTATTTCACACACACACACACACACACATATCTTACCATAGAAAAACTGTAACTTTATTTTGAAAGGGAAAAAATTAAATTTTGCATACTCTTTTAAAGCATTCAAAAAGAGTGGCCAAAATGGCCATGAATATTAGAAATATAAAAATTATATACAAATAAAATGGTGAAGATCAAGTGGTGTACAGGTCACTAATATTTCCCTTCTTTCCTTTTTTTTTTTGAACCTGCGTCCATTCCCTCGATTTAGGATCTTTAGGAACTAAGGCCATCTCGATCATGGATGTCTCTTAAGAATGATATTTATCCAAATATGAGCTAATCTAAGACATGGATACGCTTTGTGCACATACTTCCATTCTCCTTGTGTGTCATTTTTGTTTGAGGTTCTAATTCCTGAGTTGCTACTGAATATGTCCCCCACTAAGTGAGGGTAGTATTGACATTTGTATCTTGAATGCCCCCTTCTTCGTTGGTTGGATTCTTGACAATTTATTCTTCTCCTTCTTCAAAAATAAAAAGGTCTAAAAATTGCCATTCTTTTGGATTATGTGCCTTTTTCTTTTGTGGGTTCTATTTTGCTTGTGGGGATGTGTTATGAAAGTGTCATGTTTGGAAATGATTTTGACATCTGAATGTCCTGCTATCGAAATCTAAAAATTGGGACCATTGAATATTTTTTGTTTCAATATAACGTGATCTGGTAGACCTTTGTTAATGTTTATTTCCATTGATATTTTGGCAAAGGTAAAAATACCTTTCTATTCTTTCAAAGTGATTTTTTTTTTTAATTTTTAATTTGCATGGAGTGCTTCCAATATCCTCTAGGACCTAATGGTGCTAAAAGGGAATAAGTAGGCTTAGAAGTCTCACCCATAATGTCATTTTTTATACCACCATATCTATTGCATCAAAATCTAGAAACCATGGAGTAATAAAAAGGCCAACACTACCCCAAAACCAAGGGCCTTCATTTAGAACGGTCGCCAAATATGTTTGTGTGTCAAATTGAACTATGAAGAGACTTTTGGAAAATAAATAAATTTCATAGTTGGGTGTCCAAGATGAAAAGACCCATTGGTGTAATACTTCTAATTTAGGTCAGAATCCATTAAATCTATAGTTAATCGGCTTGGATTGAAGGGTTGTGAAGAGATAATTTACCTGAGGATGATTAACTTCCATGGTTGGTGGATGCTCCATTTGTTCTACAATGTATGTGCGTGTGTGTGTGTTTGTATTTATATATTGAAAAATCTTGTTGGTTTTCCCATTTTTGGGTTTCCAAGATAGAATATTTGTATTAATGTGTTTGTTTGCCATTGCAATTTTTTTAATTAAGATTTTGTTTGCAATAATTAATTGTATAGGGTTAAAACCTAGATTTGGAATTTCTAGGACAACTTAGGAACATCTGTTAAGCCATATATAAGCCCCATGTTAAGCCAAAAACCCCATTTATTGAGTTATTACATTTTCATTGTTATATTGTTACGTAGGCTAGAACATCTCATGGTTCCATTTTATTATAAATGTACCATTTATATCCTATATATATATATATATATATATATATATATATATATATATATATCTATCTATCTATCTATCTATCTATCTATCTATCTATCTATATATATATATATATATATATATATATATATAGTAAGGATACTTAGTGTTAGAATCATGAAATATTGTGTTGTAGATCTATATTAGATACTAATATTGTTTTTCATCAATCTAGATGCTTTCAAAGTGGAAAAAGTGGGGGAATCAAGTCATAAGACAATTTTACCAGTGAGACCCAATTTGGAAATAGGGGCCTAAAACCTTTCAGGAGCCATTTGATGCATCCACATTATTTTTTGGGGGAAACATTTTTCTTCCTAA
This sequence comes from Pinus tabuliformis, assembly GCA_031772625.1. Taxonomy (NCBI): domain Eukaryota; kingdom Viridiplantae; phylum Streptophyta; class Pinopsida; order Pinales; family Pinaceae; genus Pinus; species Pinus tabuliformis. The sequence continues at coordinate 2,011,650,404 of CM062817.1, read as the reverse complement.
TAATTACACCCTTTTTTGTTATGCTACACACAAGACCCTTCCAATGGTGTAAGAATCGCCCCAATCAATGTCCATATGCAAAAGTTATGTCACTTGGAAGTTGACCTTCCTATTTTCACCACCATAATTCAAGAGTGATCCAAGATCTTCTCTTCTAAGATTTTTTCAGCATTGCATGAAAGAGCATGTAAAAACCATATATGCAAACATGTAAAGAATAAGAAACATAAAGGAGACCATAAATATAATGCAACCAATATTTGATAATGGATTTCATCTAATGTGGACTACGTCTCTGGGCCCTACATCAATAGCGGGGAAGCCTCTTCATTCATATCAACAGAAATGAAAACAAGTACATAGAAAAATACATCATTATGCTTCCAATTCTGGGAGTGACCTGAAAATCCACTGCTCAAAACACAACAATCACAACACCATCAGGTTTGTCTAATCATTCTGAGACTTTTGATTATAAACATGACCAACTTCTGAAAGGTGCATTGTTGTCTCAAACTTCATGTCCAAAAATTAAAGAAACATGCAAGATTCTTCCATGAGATCTTAGATCCGCTGCTCAGATCCCAAATTTGATTGCACTTGTGAAATACTTGCAAAATTTTGAGTAAAATGAGTATAAACTTAGCTATATTTTACCATCGTCATCTTTAGACCCCCTAGAGAATCTTTATATTTCACAATATATTCCTTATGGGAAGATTCTAGAGAATATTTTATGAAATATTCCCTTAGGAATATTTTAGGGAATATTCCCCTAAAAATATTCTCCTGGAAACCGTGCCCTCTTGTTTCTACGTGTGCATGGTTACTCCTACTCTTGTTCCTGATGCTCCTCGTTCCATGACTTATTCATATTTCCATTAGTCCATCGGTTTGTGACCTCTCCACTTGACTATCATATTGTTTGGCGCATATAAATAAAGATTGTTTGTTCCAATTAGTCAAGGGTTCAAACCCACCAAACCCATTTGTAATACAGAATAATATTTTGTCGTTACAACCATAGGTTTAGTTGGCTTAAGGGGGCTTGACCTAGGTTCAGAGTTATTTGTGCCAACTAACAAAACCCTAACTGTTGGCCCTTTCGGCAACAACCTACGTAGTGCAGGTTGCAGTCTCACCCGAAGTAGTATTGGGGGATGCTCGAACCAAGTTTCTACATCTAGATATCGTGTGATGTGTATTCTGAAGCCCTTATAGTTCAGATCTACCTTTGTGCAAATCTATACCTTCCTACTGTGATGAGCTCTAGTATTGTAGCAAGAATGCTGCAACTCTTGGGCTACCAGCTTTACTTATCAACCTGGGGTTTGTACAAACTTGGACGTGACAGTGCTGTATGCACAAGTAAAAGTGAGGGTTATGCCTGTTGTCACTGTTCAGCTTGTTAGTGTCAGTCTTTGCAGCCTTCCTCCAATGATCAAACATGCTCTTACAAAGTGATTTCAAGGTGTCAAGGTCAAATTTTGTCATTTCAGTGAGTTTTCAAGTAAAATTTGGTCACTAGGTATTAGGTCTAGGGTTTGCTTTTACTCCTTTCAAAGTTGTCCAAATGTTGGTCCATGTCACCATTCAGCTGAGTGTGCCATCATTCAGAGGGTTTTCATCATCATGTCAGGTTCCAATGGGTCATTTTACACCTTGTTCATGCTCTAGTTGTGCCTAGGTAAGGTTCATTTCTCTCTCCTAGGGTTTTGAAGACAATTTCTCTTGGATGGTCAAATCATCAGTAAACCTTGTATCCTGATGTTCATAAACCTTCCCATATCCTTAATGTACCTTATTAAACACTTCCCATCAATGATATCCCTCAAATTCCTCATTTTCGCACAAACCCTAGTTTCTTGCTACAACTTGACAATTTTTTAGGCTAGGCCTGTGTTTTTCCCTTTTGGACCCTTTCCCCTCACTCAATATTTGAAATTCAACTTTCCCCTGCTTCTTAAAATCCCTCCCTACTTCCCAAACCTTTCTCAAGAATTTAGAAGCCCCTTATCCCCTTCATTTCACTTCATTTCAACAAATCCCTTGTTCCACGCATCGGGATAGGTTTTACTCCAATGATGTTTTTGAGAAAGAAATGTGAATTTGGGAAAACTGAGAGACATTTTTGTCCAAAATAGGCCAAGAAAGAAAAACCTCCTTCACTTTTTACACATGTGTCATGGTTTTAGAGAAAACTCAAAAATACAGTTGCCTCAGGAGAATTGATGCACCTCTGAAGTGACCTTGGGAAAATCAAGTTTTCTCCTAGCTTGGTTGTCCAAATGACTTTCTTGATGAGTGAAATGATAACTAGACACAAATAGCTTTCAAATGAGCTATCATGAGCTCAATTGGGAGTTAAGGAAGACCTTCAAAAGTTGACTGTAACAACACTCTGCCTTGAGGCAGCCTCATTTTGCACATTTTGACCAGTCTTGGGAGATTTGACTTTTGATAGGGCAAATGAACTCCAAATTGAAAAATTCAAGTTTTTTTTGGAAATTAGACTCAATAATTTGTCCAACAAGCTATCCCACACCCAATTTTTACACCAGGAAGGCCTCCAAAAGTCTCCTGCAAAAAGGTGCTATGCATTGAGCCAACACTACGCATTGGGGCAGCGCGGCGCATAGGTCTACAAAGCCTCAAATTTCACTCAAATCATCTTGAAAAGCTCCAAAATCTTGAAATCCTAATTTCACAAGTGATTTTAACATTCCTAAGTGCCATTACAAGTGTTTTAGTTAGTTTTCATGGTGTTTCAATAGGTGAAAAATAAAACCCTAGCTCCTTGCACAGTTTCATTGAAAATCTGCCTAGGGTTTGAAAAATTTCCATTTTTTCTGTCTTATTCCCCTCTACCACTTTCACATCCCCTTCACTACATTTCACTAATTTCATTTCCCATTCCCCCTCTAATTTCCACTCATCCTACTCCCCTATCCCCAAAACCCTAAAACCCTAGCTTCTAGGGTGAAACCCTAGTTTTCTTCATTGCACTAATGGTTGTATACCCTATCCCCTTAATCCCACTCCCCTCATACATTTTCCCCTTAATCCCATTCTCCACATATAATATCCCAAACTCTACACTCTCGAAACCCTATCCATATCCCTAAACCCTACTCACATCCCTAAACTCTTACTCCCATCCCTAAACTCTGTTCACACATACATTTTTACACTCTCTTCCATACACTCTACCCATTTCATTCCTCCACCATATTTTCACACTGTTATCCACAAAACCATCCATATACAACCACATTTTTCAAAACTAAAGGAAAACAATGGAAAGAGACAGTGATCATGGGTATGAGCAAGAGATTGAACATGACGAGGAATCTTGGCTTGAGAGAACAAAATTTCACTTGGTGAACATTCCGGAGAAGGCCAACAACGAGAAAAACATGTTGACGAACATGGTCCATCATTACTTGGCGAGAAACAAGGTGTGCAAAGCAAGAATCAGGATTTTGAAGGCCAAGTTGAAGAAGGCATCGAGGAAGCGAAAAGAGCAAGATAGACTTCAGATCTTGGCTGAGGCTTCCTTGGCCCAACACAACACTTGATGAAAAACACTCAGCCCAAATTTCAAGAAATTTGGGACACTTTTTGCAATTTTGAAATTTTTGGCTTAAAAAACAGGTTTTTCTGCCTAATGCGCCACACCACCTGGCGCGCGCTTTTGCTAGGGACCTCCTTTTGAGGAAAACTCAACATTTCTGGATTTTTCATGGAAATATATGAATTCCCACAAATGGCCAAGAAATTTTGATAGGTTTTGAGCTTCCAAAAAGGTCACAAACACCTCAAAAATGACCTTTCTGCCCCTTTTTGTACACAAAGGAAGCAGTGTTGGGAGAACTCAGTTTTGGAGGGGCAAATGGAGGCCAAATTTAGAAATTCCACTTGTTCTGGAAAGTATACAGGTAGAAATTTCCAACAAGCCCACTTGGAGAAAATTTGGACATCGGGAAGGCCTCCAAAATCAGTTTCAAAAAGGCACTACGCATAGGGAAATTAGCGCAATGCATAGGAGGAAATTTGCTCATTTTGGCCAAAAAACTCTTTTTTTCGCCTAGTTTCTTCATAGTTTGACTTTTCTCTTTCTAATAGTCAAACTCATTATGTAATTTAATGTGAATTGATGGTTTTTTATGTAATTATGCTAAATTCTCACTTATAGAGGTAGATTCATCCATCAAAAGGTAGTTTGCAATTGAATGAATTGGTTTCCTAGCTTTTAGAGGCAAGTTGTTCCACTGCCTACTTTTTAGTTCTCAATTTAGATTTTGTTGGAACAACTCCTAAACTTATGAGCTCGACCCCTAGAGGCTAGGATGAGTTGTTGGTTGCCTATATCTTGTAATTTTTCAGTCATTGGTAAGGGTTGGACTTTTGGGAAAGCTTGGAGCTTCATTGTATACTCATTTCAACAGTTTGACAAAGGAATAAACCAGGGTTTGCAGCACTTTATGGGATTCTTGTGGCATCTTGCTTTGGTATTGTGTTTCCTTCTGTAATTGTAAGTTTACATGTGTTTTATGTATTCCATCATCTCTCTTTGCTTCATCTTAACTAAATCAAACAAGGATAAAGGTAGAATTCATTGATTTGTAGTGCTCTACCTAGGGTTTATTTAGTTATCTATGTTTTCAGCTGTTTGAAGAGGATCCCTGAGCTTTTCATGCCCTCTCCAACTCCTCACCAATCTAAAAGCTCTCCATCTCACTCAATTTTAAGTACCAAACCATTTGCCTACCTTTCCCCATAGAGATCTCTGCAAAAGTGAGCCTCATCCCCGGACCCAAATCTACCTTTCACAATTGAGCCAACAAAACAACATCAAATACAATCAAACACCTTTGCACACATACCTAGCCTAAAATCAGTCATTACATCAGTCATCTCAAGCTTTCACTGGCCATATTTTCTGAGATTGACAAGGAGAGAGCCCTCTCCCGACCTGGTAGGGCTAGCTACCAGGTTAAGCATGGTTTGATGTTACTTTAGATCCTGCCTTTCTCAACCTCAGGTAGATTTAGGCCCTAACACAGCTGGTGAGAGACCACTAGGGTTTCAAGCCAGACTTCTATAGAGTCACAAGAAACTTGATTCTTTGATGGAAGAAGGGAAAATCTACTTTAAGAGAGTTACTCTACTGCAGTAATGGAAAAGGCCAACATGTAATGCTAAACCACACCATACCCTAATTAACCATTTAAGAAGCTATAATAAGAAGAATTGCTAAATAAACAGTAAAAAAATGCTACTATCTAAGTTTCAAAAGTAAAAGGCATCAAACCATACTAATGTGTAAGCAAAGAAACTAAACTAAATCTGTTTTCACTTCTTTTTTTTTGGTTTTTTAGGAAAAATCAAATATGCAAACTAATTGTTCTTGTGGATGTGACAGGTGGATGGAAGGTGTTTGAGGATGTATAGAAGGTTTATGAAGTGGTTGGATAGTGTGGAGGGGTCCTAGGAGGATTTTTGTGACTTCCTAGAGGTTTCCTATCAATTTGGTCTCAAAACAGGCCGTTTTAGGAAAACCTACAGGATGTACTAGAAACCTACAGGATGATCCTGTAGGAATTACAGGAAACCTACAGGATACAATCGAGAGCTAATTGTGAGGTGTTGGAGGTGTTGGGAATCTTATTAAAGGTGTGTGATGGGTGGAATGGAGTGTTATAAAGTCTAGGAGCACTCAGGAGTCAATATCCAAGATAAGAGATGGCTAGATTCGCTCAATGTGTTTAGGGAAATTTCAATGAAAAATGATGAAAAACTAGTGAGGGTGATGGTGAAACAAGGGATGGCTAAGGTGGATGAAGTGGAAGGTGGCTGCTGGTTATGAAGTCTTGGTCTCCTCCTGAAGTACCTACTCTGCATAAAACATGTGTGTCTTCCAAAAAGAACTATGCAACAAGATACATTTTTCATAAACTAGAAAAGCATGAATCAACTACCTATATTATGCATGAAGAAAGTTGTTGAAGGGAATGAAAGCATGAGTGAGATCTTATTGCAGAAATGGAGATGGAAAAATATGACAATGAAATCTGCCTTGCAACATTAACCAACTACTGAATTAAATACAACAAACTTCAAATCTCATAAAAGAACTAGAAATTTGTGTTTTTGGCGCTGCTGAAGGGTCCCTTCCTCAAGTCATGGTCCTAGTGGGAGGAAGTGAGGCCAAGACACCTACTAACAACCTCGTGGTGATCCTTTCTTTCCTTGCTAACCTACTACTTAAAAGAAGGCACAAATGGAAGCAAACTATCACACAACCAATCTAATATACACTACTTGTAATGGAAATGCATCTACTAAGAAAATTAACAATTAAGCTATAAATCTACACTAAGCATACATGTACAATAAAGAGGAGCCTTGGCTGCTAGGGTTGGGCCCTAACCCAAGAGCTTAAGCCCTGTGAGTTAACTCAGTGCTGGCTCAAAACAAAACTCATTCTTATTCCCAAAATACAAATTACATCAAAAGAACTGTCACAAGTCTTGCAACTCGAAAATAGAGTAGAGTTTTACAATCAAAATCTAAATCCTACTGAGGTCCTAGGCCTCTCTACTTATACATCTAAAGTCTCCAATGAATTCCTTAAAATTAGGGAGGCTTGGCTCCCAAACTCGAGATAAACTGGTGCTTTGTCTTTCACTTGCTTGACTGTCTTCTAGTCCTCATGATTTGGTTGTTTGCACTCCGAGCTGATGGAGGAATATTCGAACGGAAGGGTAGTAAATGAGGAGGGTTTACCTCCTATAATCCCTTTGCCTTGTCCCATTCGAGTTTTGACCTTGGTCTTTGCCAAAATTCCTTTCTTTTCTCCTTTAATCCTGCATTAAATGCACATTAGAACACAAATCAAAATATCCAACTCTAACTCATCTCATAAACAAATTATAATGAAAAGTATGAATAAGTTATGAGAATAGTTGGTTTGACGAAGCTAGGAGGTGAATTAAGGCCCATATAATTACCCAATGATGAGGCTCATCATCACCCCCCCACTAAAAGTGTTTCTCATCCTCTGAGCAACTTAGTCAATATCCATATCCTTCATGGCTCTAGTAGCCTCTCTGACATCCCATGCCTCTGCTATGGTCTCCTCTTCTTGTTCATAGAATCCCGCTTTATTTTCTACCTCTTCCCACTGCCTCTTTTCTTTTTCTTCTTTTCTCCCTTCTAGCATCGCTAAGAGTAGTGGGAGACTGAGTTTTAGGCCTATCCAATTAACCTTCAACATTTGCATAGATTGCTTATACATAGGTGTCCTATTGAGTGCCTCTCTCAACCTTTGAGGGGACTGATATTATCTTATCTTTAAGCTGTATGGCAGTGTGTTTCATCTCCTCAGGCAAGCATGTATACTATCATCTCCTAGTAGCCTAAACATGTTCTCAAAATGTGAAATTTCTTGCTCTTGGGCAGCAAGATATCTAGGTGCCAGCAGAGGGTCATTTACAATCAAATTATGGGTACTGATGAGGGCCATGGTATTTGATTGTTCAACTCTGATCAAAAGAGGTTCAATTTTCTCTCTTTCCAATATCCTTTTCATCTTTGCAGCCCTTGACTCCTCATGGTTCATCCATAATGCCAAAGCCATTATGTGTAGATCTCCTAGCTTGGCATTAGGGTTCCATACATTCATGTCTATGAGGGCCATGTTGTGTAAATAAATCTCAACCATTTTGGCCCTATCCTCTAGTGTACTTTGATCACAAAGTTCAACAAAATTCATGTAGTCCTAAAATGGCATGGTTCTCCTCTATGCTAGTGTCTCAATCTAAAACTGCAACCTTTATTATTTTAGGTAGAGAGCATAGGATTTAACTGGCATCCTACACTAGATTTCCTCCAAGGAGAGGCTGACCATACATGCTAGTTGGTTCTCTCTTTCCTGCAGCTGTCCCCTCAACCATGCATTTTCTGTCTCTAGTTGATTTACCATTATAGCTTCTCTATCCCTTAAGCCACTTAGCTCTTTGCCTATTTCTTTGAGTTTCTCCTCCATGTGCCCAATATCTTCTACCCCCTTTGATTTGACGATCTACATCCATAGGTGAGTTCTAGCCCTATCCTTCTCAACCTCGAAGAACAGTGGGATGGAAAATGTTTGAGATATGACCCTGCCTCCTTCAATAAACCAGTAATAGGAGTCCAGGTTAGGTTGGGGGTTGGGTTATTTTATCTCTGGGTCCTCCTCTTTAGCTTCTTGCTTCTCCCCTACCTTTCTTTCCAATTTCTATGCCTCTTGTAGATTCAACATAGTATCTTATAGGGTTGTTTTTGCTTCCTGTAGATTTTTCTGTGGATCCTGTAGTAGGCCTCCTTAAATAGGTGATAGGGGACTTAGGGGAGGGCATTTGTCTTTTTGTGTAGGGGAATATTCAATCTCAATAGGAATTTTGGTTGATTTTTGTGGCTTTCCTTGTCTTATTCTTGTGCTCTTTCTTGTCCTGAAATATAGTGGGGTCTGCCTCTGCCTTTTTCCTTTTTTCTTGATTTGGGTGCTAAGATCAATGAGGGCAGCTACTGCCTCTCTCTCAGTGGCCTTTGGAGACACCCTAGGTGACTCCTCCTTGTGTTCTGTCCCCTTTGTTCTATTGCCTTCTTCCTATTTGTCTTTCCTGTCTTCTTCTTCTTGTAGATCTTCATCATATCTATCAGTTTCCTCCTTAATTTCCTCTGTTTCTTCATCATCCTCCTTCTCTCCTCCCTATTCTTCTTCATCTTCATCCTTTTCCTCTGTTTCAATTCCTTCTTCATTCATCTCATCCTCATCTCCTTCTGTGTCTTCCTCTTCTTGTTTTACTTCCTCTTCACTGACAGTAGGAGTAACATCATAAGTGAGAGCTTTGATGTCATCCTTTGCTGGCATGTCTCTGAAAACTGACCATGTTATAGGGGTTATGAGGTTTTGTAGGGCATCTTCAATGAGGATCCTAATCAACCCATGGTGAGCTAATTTTTTGGAATTCCCCTCCTTCACTTTGATGCTTGAGTCTATGAGTGATTGAAGCAAGAAATATGGTATGCTGAGCCTTTGGTGAGGGGGTGTTTCTACTCCAAATCTTAATTCTTCAAGGATCCTGAAATGATAGCCATAGACAACACTATATCTACCCTCACATGAGATGTATTTGATTATTTGGTAGCCTACCTCACTCTATGGATATGGCAAACTTTCCGTCCTTACTCCATTTTTGTCCTTAGTGGGTTCCTCACCTTCTAAAAAGAATTTTCTTTTGGCAACCTGGCTATCTCCTTTGTCTTCTTTTCTCCATGGGATTCCTAGGGGAAGTGTGGTGACCTTGTTGATGAGCTCAGGGGTGAGATTTATAGTGAGGCCCCTTATTACAATAGACATGGATTCTGGTGTGTGGAGTGAGGGAGAGAGAAAATTCTTGAGCCACCTCATCATCACACCCTTTGAATTTTTTGAAAAACCCCATCCATTTATGTCTTGTGAAGATTTCGAGTACATGGGGGTGTTGTTGGATTCTCACAATGTTTGTGGGATCTCTCCTATTAAACCCTCCTGTCATCTTGCTGGTGAAGCTTGAGGAGAAAATGAGAGGGTTGAAACAATATTTCAAATGCAGGAGAAAAACAGAGATGATTGTGTATTTAATTCCCTTCACGCAATTTCTAAATTCACTCAGATTTAGAGTATCCTTGGTTCATTTACATGCAAAGGGGAATGTAATTTTACAGCCTACCTCTTTAGACTAGTTACAGTGGCCAACTCCCGTGATATCCCTTCTGAACTCTTCTCTGCCAATCCTGTAGATAGTCTCTGTGTATCCTGTAGGAATTCCTGTGCATGCTACTGTAGGAATTCCTGTGCAGTGAACGTTGGGTAGCGGAGGTCCCGCGTAACAGTTTTGGGGCTTAAAGCCTATAAGTTAGGATAATAATATTGTAAATCTCTGAAATATGCGGAGCGCGAAATGTAATAGGTCGAGTCAAAGGGTTGTCCGCCCAAGAAATAGTATAGAATAATAGGAAGTAAGTCAGCCTGCCCATGGTTTGCGGACCATGGGAATGTATAAATAGAGTGAGGCTCTAAGGGTAGAAGGCAGTTCTTGTTTTGGATGGATCTTAGTGCTATGGGTTTGTGAAGACAATATTTTTTGCATCTATAAGTTCGAGTAAAGGGTGTTGGTGGGTAGATAGAGGCTCTGCAGCTATGTGTGCAAAGGCCTGGTAGAGTCCGCAGCTGTGTGCGTGGACCCTTGCAGCTGAGTGCGCAGGGCAGATCTGGTTGTATTGAAGAAAAGATCAATAAAGATAAGAATTTCTGAATCATTGTGTGTTTTCTTGTGGATCTATTTATTGCTTATATTCTAAATTTATGCATCATCTGTTATAATTGTGCGCATGGGGTTTTAAGTTTAAATGTTTTCTTAAATAATGTAATAAAAAACTCAGATCTGTAATAATTTTGTTAGTAAGAAAATGTGTCTGTGTGGATCTACGCGAAAGCCCGACAGTAGTACTGAGTGGCGTGAGGCCACAGAACGGTTCGTGACCCCTCCAGACCACATCAAGACATCCCAAGGGTGCGGAAACTTGGTTCAAGCACCCTCCCCTGCTACCTCAAGTGAGACCTCAATCTGCGATCTGCGGGCTGTTGCCGAAAGGGCTAGTAGCTGCAGGATTTGTTTGGCTAATAACTCTTCGAAACCTGGGTTAGGGCCCAATAAGCCAACAAATGGTTTCGTTGCCGAGACCGAGATCTGCCTAAGGGATGTCTGATATCGGGACGCTAGAACCCTACGGAGAAAGAATCTGAGGATTGATTGGATTAGGAGTGGTATGAGTTCATAGTAGGTCCTAGTACACCAACGCGCAAACCAGAGGTTAAACATGATGAGCGCGATCTAGTTGCCGGTATTCAAAGGAGCAGGAAGCGAAGATCCAGAACAATTTTGGTTCATGGTAAGGGTAGTATGGGAAGTGCACGAAGTTACGGATGATAACATCAAAAAAGGCTACCCTAGATAGCACGCTGCAGGACCGCGTGCTGACATGGTATATAAAGTACTCAAGCAATCATTCGAATGCGGGAAAAATGGAGATCCCGACTGAATTGAAAAAAGAATTTAGCCGGCTGAAATCAGAAACGCAGTTGATCATAGGGTTCAAGGAGATCGTGATGATGCTCGGTGAAACTCCATGGGATCTAGATCGGAGATTGAAAAGTAAAATTCGCGAGGCGAACATGACGTTGTCAGATGCGCAGCACTGCACGTGGTTTGTGATGTCATTAACACCACATTTGAGGACGGCGCTGTCACAGCAAAAGATCTCAACCCAGGCTAAAGCATTAGAGACAATGATGAGGTTGCATGAAACTCCAATACAGGATCCGGGGTTGGGAGTTCAACAAATCCACGTGCAAATACAAAGCCTGTGTTTAGAAATGCAGAAGTTACAACAACAAAAGGTAACTCGCCTAGAAGCATGGGAGGAAGTGTGGTGTATACAGTGTAGAAGTCAGGGTCACAATATGGATCACTATCCGGTCTTTGCGAACTATTTGGCAACAAGGGGACCAACACCGTTGTGACCAGAGGCACAAGTAAGGCCAAGCATGGCACCCTCACTTTGGTGCACAATCTGTTAGGTAGGAGGAAAGCACAACACAGACAACTGTCATCTATTTCCAAAATTTAACCAGAACCCCCAGCAGCTATTTTGTAACTTTTGCAAATTGGTGGGCCATGAGGAACGAGACTGCTGTAGTTATCAATTATTGATAGACCAGTCACCTGCCTACAGAATGCAGACTAAAGCGTGAGGTCAGGATCCAGCTGCGGTGATAGCACGAGGTGGGTTTCAGGGACCTGGACAGGGACGGTGAGGAATGGGGCTAGGAAGGGGTCGCAGGCAGCTAATCTGTTACAACTGCAGAGGACCAGGACACTACGTGCGGGACTGTACCAACCCGACTAGAATATTGTGCCCTTACTACGAGCAGTTCGATCATGAAATGATAGATTGCCCCACATTGATAGCACAAATATGTGAGAAGAGGGCAGCACAACCTACAATGACGTAGAATGTCCAAATGATGAGGGCCGAACCACGCGAGGAAGACCCCAACATAAACATGGTGCTCAGAAGTGGCGCAACTACAGGGGAGGATAAGAGGAAAGTAACCAAGGATGATGTCAGGGTTCGCAAGGAGATAGATTTGGAAGCTAGGAAGAGCTTTGCGGAGGTCTCTACCCCAAGTAGTAAGGATCAACCCGAGCCAGAGAGGGATCCCTCAATGCTAACTACCTTTTTAGAGACATGCATGAAATTGCTTCGTGACAATAGGGCGGTTAAAGGATTACAAGAATTGATAACTAGGTGCGCAGGGTCGGGTGAAACTCACGTGGACTGAAAATTTGTAAAACATGCGTGGCAGACTGGGCGGGAGATGCAATTAATGGTGCAGATTGGAGACTATGAGATGGATCAGATCATTCTGGACTTGGGCTTAGATGCAAATGTACTACCTAAACAAACTTGGGAGCGCATGGGCAAGCCCACACTACAATGGTCTCCTATTCAATTGCGGATGGAAAACCAACAAAATATCCTGCCCATGGGAAGACTGCAAGGAATTACAGTAGATATAGAAGGCACGAGCACTCGAATGGACTTTGAGGTAATAGAAATCGTGGATGAAAGTAGCCCTTACCCTACATTGTTAGGGATAGACTGGGCCACCGATATGAATGGGGTTATTAATTTAAAGAAGCAGAAAATGATATTTGAGAAGAAGTCACTTCGCATAGTCATTCCGCTAGACCCGGCTAAAGGACCGCATTACACTGAACTTGTGCACAACAAAGGAAGTGATGATGAATTAGATTGTATCTACAAAATTACTGCATGAAATCAAGATTGGGTCAATCTGACTACGGAAGGAAGAATATTGTGGGGGCATGCAGAGTCCTGCACCGAAGATTCAGATGAGGAAGACAAGCGGTGGCATAATTGGTTGAACGGAGTAACCACGTTAAACTGCAATATGATGACTAAGTCGCTGTATTGCGTCAGAGCTCAGGATCGCGAACTGCCGATGTATGATGGGCTGACAGTAGTAGATGAATTCCTGACCAAATTTGAAAGTGCGGTTCCAGAGCACCAATGGTTTGATGCATTGAGATGGGCATTGCATGCGACGCCTACGCGTTGGTGGGGCACACATGAAGGAACCTTTGACGATTGGCGCGACTGTAGGCGCATGATGTAGATAAGATTTGGGAAACCGGAACTACGAATAACTGAGAAATACAATGGATGTGATGACCCACGCATGCACCTTACTAGATGGGTCCAAGCCTATGGAGAAGAGCCTCAACCGGAGTGGGTACACTTATTTTATCATACCCTGGATGTCATTCCAAGGAATTGGTATACTGAAATAGAGCTCTGACATGGTACAAGCGAATGGGATATCTTGCGCGAAGTTTTTTTGTTAACATTCCTCCTTGAAGATCAGTGGATGGATACTGTGGATAACGTGTTACAGGTGGTGAAGGCCACTATTTTCGAAATACCATTGGAACCAGAAGAAATCGTGCAGCCAGACCAGTCACGACAGTTGAGCGAGGCCCTGGAATGTTACAATGTGCAAGTAGAAGATAATGAGGAAGAACCTAGAAACATCAATATTCTAGAAATAGAGGGGAGTCGCGAGGTTTGTGGACCAGCAATCGAGGATCTAGACATCACCGCGCCGCTGAAAACAAAACAAATGAACATTGGAATGGAGGAAGAGCCAAAGTATGCAATGCTTGGGGACTATTGGGACGATGCCACGGTGGAAAAGGTCATTGAATTGCTTTGAGAGTATCAAGATTTATTCCTGACTAAAATCACGGAGTTAAAAGGGATCCTCGGTGACCTGGGAATGATGAAGATAACCTTGAAGTCGGATGCAAAGCCAGTTAAGCAACGACCTTACATATTGAATCCAAAATACAAAGCGAAGGTCCGTGAAGAGTTGGAAAAGACGCTTGCAGCAGGAATAATTGAATCAGTGGAGAAGTCTGACTGGGTAAGTCTTATGGTTGTGCAAGGGAGAAAACAGAAAGGTGAAATTTGCATTTGCATGGATATCCAGAAGCTCAATGATGCATGTGTTAACGATCCATTTCCGACGCCATTTACAGATGAGGTACTAGAAAATGTGGGAGGACAGGAAGCCTACTCCTTTACGGATGGCTTCTCAGGGTACCACCAGATCAAGATTGTGCTAGGCGATAGGAGTAAAACAACGTTCTCTACCGAATGGGGCTATTTTCAATATAAGGTGATGCCCTTTGGACTAAAGAACGCACCAATGATATTCTCACGCATTGTGGTAGCAACATTCAAGGAGTTTATACACAAGTTCTTAGAAGTATATCTTGATGATTGGACCGTATTTGGGCTGGTTAAGAAACATACCGCGAGCTTACGGTTAATGTTGGATACTTGCCAATGGCACCAGATTGCGCTTAACCTAAAGAAGTGTACTTTCCTCGTCCCCTTTGGGAACCTGCTTGGCCATGTGGTTTGTAAGCAAGGTCTGATGGTGGATCTGCAAAGATTGTTGTCATACTCAACTTGCAAGTGTCGTGAAGTGTCAAACAATTGTACGCCACACTGGGACACACTAGTTACTATCAGAAGTTCATAAAAAGCTACGCACAGATCATGGCACCAATGGAACAGTTGCTGAAAAAGGATGCTACTTATTGCTGGAATGAGGAATGTAAAAAAAGTCTAGAAACACTTAAGGAAAAGATGGCATCAGCCCCTATATTGGTCTTTCCAAAATGGGACATCGAATTTCACGTGCATGTTGATGCGTCGTGTATTGCGTTGGGTGCAGTACTCACTCAAGAAGGAGCAGAGGGAATTGATCACCCGATCGCGTTCACAAGTCGACGATTGTCAAAAGCTGAGAAGAACTACTCCACTACTGAGTGAGAAGGATTGGTGATGGTATACGCGCTCCAGAAATACCGCCACTATTTGCTCGGAGGACACTTTAAGATGTATATTGACCACTCTGCGCTAAAATACCTAGTGAATAAGCCTGTGTTGGGGGGGGCACATTTGTAGGTGGTTGCTATTATTTCAAGAATATGACTTCGAAGTCGTCATAAAGCCGGGACGTCTAAACGTAGGCCCAGATCACCTGTCCTGAATTGAGAACGACGAAGAGCCCACAAACTTAGAGGAAGGACTACCGGATGCACAACTGTATGTAGTGCGTGTTGCGAATGGCCATTTTGAGGATATAATCCACTTCTTAACCATAGGAATCGTGCCATAGGGATATTCCGTTCAACAAAAGAAAGAATTGGTGATACATGCAGTAGATTTTACTGTTATTGCAGGGCACCTCTACAAAACGGGCAATGACAAAATATTACGTAGATATGTACCTGAATTCAAGCGAGGACAGAATCTGGTCGAAGCACATGAAGGGGTTACTGGAGGACATTATGTGGGCCGTGCCACAACACAAAATATTTTTCGCTCCGGACTATGGTGGCCAAATCTACGTCAAGGCTTGAAAGCGTACTGTTGGACCTGTGACGTATGTCAACGGACTGGGAAACCATCGCGGAGGGATGAAATGCTGCTCAAGCCACAAATGATGCTGCAACCGTTTGAGAAATGGGCGATCGATTTTGTGGGGCCTATCACACCTCCAGGAAAGACGGGGGCACAGTATATCATCACGATGACAGAGTACTTGACCCGATGGGCGGAAGCACAGCTAGTTAAAGACTGCATGGCCACTACAACCACGAAATTCTTGTTTGAGAATGTGTTAACGCGATTTGGATGTCCAAAAATTCTAATGAGCGACCGCAGAACGCATTTCCTGAATGAGACTATCAGTGTGCTCATTGAGGAATTTTAGATATACCATCAACAGTGTACACCATACCATCCGCAAGCAAATGGGACTGTTGAAGCATTTAACAAAATTTTGGAGACAGTGTTGACCAAGGTATGTAATGCACAGTGCAATGATTGGGATTTGCGCATATCTGTTGTGCTATGGGCATACCGAACAACATGCAAGAAGTTGACGGGCCAGACACCTTTCCGGTTAGTCTACGGCAAGGAAGCCATCATGCCAATGGAATACATTGTACCTAGTTTATGAATAGCAGCGCTGACAAGGATGGCAGAATGCGGAGCTTTGGAAGAAAGGATCACGCAACTAGAAGAACTTGAGGAGGAGCTATTTCTAGCAGGATTTCATCAGCAAGTACAAAAGAAGCGAGAGAAAGCTTGGCATGATTGCCATATCAAGATGCACATGTCCAAAGAGAATGATCTAGTATTACTGTATGACAGCAAGTTCAAGAAATTCCCTGGAAAGCTCCGCATGCACTGGTTGGGACCTTATGTAGTCAAAGAAGTTACAGATGGAGGCATGTCCAGCTTGCCAAGCTCAATGGAGACCCCTTCCTGGGAAGAGTAAATGGCAGTCACCTGAAGCTCTACATGGGTGGGCTGACCGCCTGACTAACCGCCCGAAGGATAGTCTCACCGCTCCAACCAGTTGAAAGAGAGCGCAGGATGATAAAGTAGTCTCGGGAGAAGTTGTGCGATAATCAGGGTGCACGTAGATTTGATCTGTCACAAGGGTCACGGTTGTGCGGAAAGGGTTGCGTTGCTGCATTGACAAGCAGAGAGGTGACCGTTTCTGTCACTATTCATGACAAGATGTTTGAGTTATGGCAAAAGGGAGTGGGCGGCGGGCAATTAAGAGATGGGGTACGAGCCAGATCTGGAACGATCTGCCGCAAGCTTAGCATGAGGGCACTAGAAAAGGCGGGAGCCAATGAATTTGAATTTTGAGACACTTATAAATCATAGGGGGGCATCCACCAAACGAGCTGCGCTTTTGAGAACAGTAAGCTATTGTGCCTTCTTGCCACTATGGAACTATTCATTATCTACGCTCAAGGAGTAAGCTCGAGGGTTGTGATATGGCCAATGGAGATGTAGGGCTTTCTGAAGAGTACAGTGTTGACAGCTGCGGGCACCGCATAGAGTTCAGCATCGACGGTAGGGGATGTGCCAGAAATTTGTAGACATGAAGCAAAACTAGTCCAGATGCCACTGCCTCACCCATGGGCTGGTCGACGAACCATAAAAGATAAGGGAAAGGTTGTAAATACAGAGACAAATGGTGGAATTGCAGTTAACAAGTCATCTCTAATGCACCTTGAAGATTGGGATCTCGCAGACAACAACAATGGTCTTGCAAAATTGCAACACAAGCTGCAGTAGAAAGTGCATACAAAAGATACGAAATTGGAAAATGGCTGCGTTGGTACGAGGAATTCCCGTATGCAGCACCCCAGCTAGAGCTAAAATCCTATGAGGGGGTGTTCTGTGTTAATCGAGTAGAGCAAAATGAGCATTATCGGTTGCGTGAAGTGGTAGAGACAATGGAGCAGGAGCTGGAAGAAGCGTTGCAGGAGACAAAGAGGGAGTAGTGCGTCACTCACAGGAAGGTGAACCATAGAGCCTAGGCAGCACGTATCACCGCACCGACGAGTGACTTGGGACGAGTCACGATGATTGTGTTGGGGGCCTGTTGGGTAGCGGAGGTCCCGCATAACAGTTTTGGGGCTTAAAGCCTATAAGTTAGGATAATAATATTGTAAATCTTTGAAATATGCGGAGCATGAAATGTAATAGGTCGAGTCAAAGGGTTGTCCACCCAAGAAATAGTATAGAATAATAGGAAGTAAGTTGGCCTGCCCATGGTCCACAAACTATGGGAATGTATAAATAGAGTGAGGCTCTAAGGATAGAAAGCAGTTCTTGTTTTGGATGGATCTTAGTGCTATGGGTTTGTGAAGACAATATTGTATGTGTCTGCAAGTACGAGTAAAGGGTGTTGGTGGGTAGATAGAGGCTCTACAGCTATGTACGCAAAGGCCTGGTAGAGTTCACAGCTATGTGCACACACCCCTATAACTGAGTGCGCACGGCGGATCTGGTTGTATTGAAGAAAAGATCAATAAAGATAAGAATTTATGAATCATTATGTGTTTTCTTGCGGATCTATTTATTGCTTATATTATGAATTTATGCATCATCTATTATAATTGCATGCATGGGGTTTTAAGTTTAAATGTTTGCTTAAATTATGTAATAAAAAGCTCAGATCTGTAAAAATTTGGTTACTAAGAAGGTCTGTCTGTGTAGATCTACACAAAAATTCGACAACAGTACCGAGTGCCGCGAGGCCAAAAAATGGTTTGCAAACCCTCCAGACCACATCAAGACATCTCAAGTGTGTGGAAACTTGGTTCCAGCACCCTGCCCTGCTACCTCGGGTGAGACCTCAGTCCGCGATCCACAGGCTGTTGCCGAAAGGGCCAGTAGCTGTGGGATTTGTTTGGCTAATAACTCTTTCGAACCTGGGTCAGGGCCCAATAAGCCAATAATGAACGATGGATCTTTGCTTCCAATGGATGGCTTGGGTTATGAGAGTGACTTGAGTGAGGGAGTTTCAAGGAGGTGAAATGAATGAATGCATGGGAACAATGTTTTATTTCCTCTTATGGTGATTTAGGGTGAGGTGGTGTGCTGGCAGCAAAGGTATGTTGCCATTTTTGGACCGTTGGTCCCCACTACCACCTCATCATTTCCCACTCCTCGTAATCAGCTCCCACCTCGTAGATCTGTAGTTTAACCACTTTTTATCCTACTCCTTCTCTGCCTTTGAGTTGATTGCAGCCATGTGTGAGAGGACACCCAGTTGTGCATGTGCTAACTGAACGAAGGTGGCCAAGTTAACTAGCCACCTTTTCACTTATAAACCAACTATCTCATAACTCTTACAATTTTTGACTACATGATGCATATGAGAGAGCGAGCGGGATACTTACCTGTGGTTTCAATGTTATGTTGCAGTTGTCAAAGACCAGAGGTGCTGCTGTGTATATTTGTTGCATGTCATTCTTCTTCCTCCTCTTGTTGTCTGCTAATGGTTTCTTTGTTTTTGCAGGTATATGTGGTTGAAGATCTGATGTTGCTGCTTTGGAGCTCTTGGATCATCCTAGTGAAGACTTGTTGCTGGTGTGATTGGCATTCTGTGGGATAGGCTGCTACAGGATTTCCTACAGGATGTCCTGTAGCTGCTTCTCCCTCAAAATTATTTAATCATTTTTCTTGCTAGGGCTGTGAGGATGGTGACATGGATGGAAAGAAGGAGTGGGAGTGTGGAGAGTAAAGGATACTCAGGTGATGCTCTTTACTCCTCTCTGTTTCCTTTTTTCTTTGAAGACTGAAAAAAATGTTGAAACTGATTTTTTTTTTTCTTGAATGATGAGTGCAAGGATGATGATGGTGGATGAGGTGAGGTGCTAGATCATGGAGAGGGTGGATTTTAGGGACCTAACAAGTCCATCATTTTCCTTCAGATTTCTTCCTGTAGGATTTCTGGGTCACTGTAATTCCTACAGGATCATCTTGTAGGTTTTCAGGGGATCCTGTAGAAAACACAGTCTTTGTATAAATTGAAGCAATGGAGTGGAAAAATGACAAAAATGATGGAGGGATGCATGGTAAGGAGTGAAAAAAATGAATATGTGAGTGGCAGGGGTCTCCTTGGGATCCTCTTTTGCTCCTTAACTGTCCTTCTCGCCCACCTGCAAATGGAATTTTCATGAAATCTCTCTCTCTCTCTCTCTCTCTCTCTATATATATATATATATATATATATATATATATATATATATATATATATATATATATATATATATATATATATATATATATAGATATATCTATATATATATATATATATATATATATATATATATATATATATATATATAGATATATCTATATCTATATATATATATATATATATATATATCTATATATATATATATATATATATATATATATATATATATTTGAAAAACAACTAGGCTACCTCAGAGAGGTTTTCACCCAGGGATCTTCTTATTCTCTTTTTCTTTTTCTTTTTGTTTTGATTTTTTTTTTTTGTCATCACTGGGCCGCCTCAAGAGGTTTTCAACCCAAGGATGGGACTCAGGCACCTCATGGAGGTTTTCACTTGAGTCTTTATTCTTTTTTCTTTTTCCTCGGTGATTTGATGAGGGAGGAGCTGGAACTTGCTCCACCATCATCACTATTTTATGATATCATCAACGAACTCTTGTTTTGATAAAGGTCTCTTATACATTTTCAATTGGTGTCCATTAACAAGCAAAGGAATGGATTCTTCATCTATGGTTCTGATTTGCACTGAACCATTATCATGGCATCTCTCCACAACTTAAGGTCTAATACATCTTGTCCTTAACTTGCCCTTGAAGTCCTTATACCTACAATCATATAACAATGCCTAATCACCTTCTTGAAATTGCTTTTCCTTGATATTTTTATCATGCCAGATCTTCCTCTGAAGTTGAACTATCTCTGTATGTAGGAGGGCTTGCCTTCTAAATTCACCCAAACCATTCAATTGGAACAATCTCTCTTTCTGTGCACTACTGAGATCCAAATCTAGTTGGGCTGCCATCCTTAATGTGTTATATTCAAATTTAGTGGACATCAAGGCCTTTTCCCCATAGACCAGCTCATAGGGTGTGAATCCAATGGTGGTCTTCCATGTGGTATTATAGGCCCAGGTGGCCTCAACTAGCCTTTCTACTCAATCCTTCCTACTGTTGCTCACCACTTTGGTTAAGATGCCCTCAAGTGCTCTGTTGGTCACCTCCACTTCCCCTTTAGCTTGCAGATGATAGGGATTGGAAGTCCTATGCTTGATCTTGTGATGGCTGAGCAAGTCTTCGATCATGTTGGAGGTAAACTGGCTAATTTGGTTTGTGACCAGCTCTTTAGGGTATCCAAATTTGTAGAATACGTTCTCCCTTAGGAACCCTTCCACCTTCTCTTCTATTGTTGCCTTAATTTCCTTGGTTTTAGCCCACTTAGTCAAATAATAAGTGCACACAATAATGTACTATTTTTGCTTTGAAGGAGGGTCAATAGGCCCAATGAAGTCCATGCCCCACTTGTTAAATGGCTCGAAAGTCACTTAAGGATGCTGAGGCATTTCATCTCTTGGAGTAGGCCTTCCCATCCTTTGGCACCGATCACGCTGACTATTGTATTTTTTCACATCTTGATGAAGAGTGGGCCAATAATAGCCTACTTGTAGCACTTTGAATGTTTTCCTCTTTGGTGCAAAGTGACCTCCACAAGGCCCATCATGACAGGTCAGAAGGATGTCAAAGACTTCCTCTTCCCTGACACACCTTCTCAAGATTTGATCTGAGCCATGTTTGAAAAGATTGCCCCCAATCCAAGTGAAGGGGGTGCTTTTCCTGACTATCTTGCTCTCTTCTTTGGACGACAAGTTTGGTGGGAACTGTGCTGATACCAAATAGTTTGCTATATCAGCAAACCATGGAGAGAACTGAAATAACAAATAAGTGCTTGTCCGGTAACTGGTCATCCACCATTCCTTCTTCACCTGCAGGAAAATTTACCCTAGATAAAAAGTCTGCAACAACATTTTCCTTACCAGGCTTATCAACAACGGTTAGATCAAACTGCTGTAATAAAAGAAACCATCTTATAATTTGATCATTCACATTTGGCTTGTTCATTAAATGTTTGATAGCCTATAATGTAATGCCTAAATTTGTTTAATGAATGCACAACAACCAAGAATTCCTTTTCAGTCACTGTATAATTTAGTTCAGCCTTTGATAAGTTCTTACTGATAAAATAGATAACATAAGGCAATTTATCATCTATCTAGCCTAGGGTTGCTCCTATGGATTTGTATGAGGCATCAACATGAATATGAAAGGGGAGGGCCCAGTTTGGGCCTCGGAGAATTGGTGTAGTGGTTAACTTATCCTTTATAATGTCTAAGGCCTCTTGACAGTTTTTTGACCATATAAACTCAGAATCTTTGGCCAACAAACCAAATAAAGGAGAGGCCAACTTGCTGAAGTCCTTTATGAACCTTCAGTAGTATCTAACTAACCCTAGGAAGCTTCTGACATTTCTCTGCTTTTGAGGAGGTGGGACCCTTTGGATGATGGCTATTTTGTTTGGGTCCACCTGCAATCCTTGCTAAGATATTGAATGACCTATCACTGTCCCCGCAGTCATTAAGAATTCACACTTTTTTGGATTGAGAGATAGGTTCATTTCAATGCACTTGTGCAGTGCTTTGCCCAGGTTAGACAAGGCTTCTTGAAAATCACAGCCATAAGGTGTAAAATCATCCATATAAATCTCCATTGCATCATGGACTAATTCAGTGAAAATACTCAGGACTGCTCTCTGGAAAGTGGCAGGAGCATTACATAGGCTAAAAGGAAGGACCCTATAGGAAAAGGTACCCCAAGGATAAGTGAATGTGGTCTTATCCTGGTCTTCTAGGCAGATCTGGATTTGGTTGTACACACTGAATCCATCTAGGAAAGAGAAAATGATCCTTCTTTGTGGCTTTGTTCAACTCCCTATAATCGACACAAATCCTCCACTTACCATTTTTCTTGAGAACTAACACCAGAGGAGAAACCCACTCACTGTCGAAGATAGGGTAAATGAATCCTGGATCTAAGAGTTTTTGTGGTTCTTCTTTGACTATATCTTTAAGAGCTGGATTCATCCTCCTTTGTGCTTTTTGGACCAGCTTGCAACCTTCTTTGATGTATATGTGGTGAGTACACATGGAGGGGTGTGCTCCCTTCATTTCCTTGTAACTCCACATCAAGGCTTCTAGATTTTCCTTTAACATGTTACATAGCTTCTCCTCTTTGAGAGCAGAAAGAGATGGATTGATTTTCAAGGTTCTCTCAGGGCCGAATTCTATGGTTTTGACACAGAGTGGGTTGGAATCGACCAAGCATAAGTCAAGTGGATGATTGTTTTGGGCTTCCTTTATTGCTTCTTTTAAAGGTAATGAACTGGGAGTTGGACTTTGGAGCAGGTGTTCAATCAAGTCATCCTCATCTTGCTGTCCTCCTCCCATGGTTGCTTCTAAAGCATAAAGTTGGGTGGAATAAACTTCATCTTCTTCCTCCTCCTCCAACCATAAAGGTAAATCATGCTCTAGAGAAGGTTGAGAAGGAGGGTATATGACTAACTTCTTGGACATATGCCCATTATTGATGGTCATATTCCCAGCTTTACATCTAATGTAAGCATTGGTAGTGGTCAGCCATGGCCTCCCAGGGATGAGAGGATAACCAGTAAGCTTAGCCTTGGGCTGGAGAACTAGGAAATCTGTAGGGTACTCCCAGGAGTCAATGGAGACCATCACATCCTCCACAATTCCCTTAGGGGTTACTGTGGAATGATTTGCAAGTTGCAAAACTGTTGTGGTCTTCCTCAATGAACCTTGGAGGTTGAGCTTGAGCATGGTGTCCTTGGTCATCACATTAATGGCAACCCCAATATTGGTCAAAATGTGTGGGACAATGGTTCCATTGATGTGCACATCTACTACATGGCTTCTAGGGTCCAAATATTTTGGACATATTACCCACCCCAACATTAAGTCGGATAGCTTCCCAATGACATTAATGGTAGGGGCATCCCTTTTTCGCCTCCCTATATGCTTGAAGAACTTCTCCTTAATCAACTTATTGTAAACAAGAACATCTTTTATTGCATGGAGAAGGGGGATCTTTACACATATATTTTTCAATTCTCCCAGAAGTTCAGTCTCTTCTAGGGTAGGCTGGAGTGGTTGGGCTAATATCTCAGGAAAGGGTGAATTTACTTTAAGGTTGCTTTCCTCTCTTTCTTCCTTAACCTCCCTAGGTGGAGGGGGAGGTTGGTTATCCAGAAGAACTCTCCCAGATCTCAGGTTAATCTCCTGGATTTCCACAACATAAGCTGGATATGATGTGTCTCCATTGTATTCTTGTTGAGCCTTCCTATTGTTCAGGTTCGGATTTGGCTGGGTAGGCATCTAGGATTGCTTGGGTGGAGAAGAGTGTAATAGCTGCGGTTGGGCAGGTGGTGGAGGCAACAGAGTTGGAGCATTGTTGTATTGGGGCCTCCACCCCTAGAGTGGTGTATTCCAATGAGTTTGTGGTGGAGCATAAGGTTGAAATCACTGGCTGGATGGCTGGGAATGATACTGAGATGCATAGGACCAAGGAGGGGGTGTAGACTAGGAAGGATGAGCAAGGGGTCCCCAATAAGGTATAGCTATGGTTTGGTTGGGGTTGTAATATGCATGGGATGACCCTTGCATGCCCTATTGGTATGGTTTAAGCCCAGGAGGTCTCCTTTGGTTAATGTAGCAAAGCTACTCAGTGACCCCTTCAGCTCCTTGATATACAAATTTGAGTTCGGGTAAAGAAGGGCAGTTGTCTGTGGAGTGGTTTTCCTCACAGACCAAGCAAATTTCAATAGAGTTCAACAGACATTCATTCCTAGGATGCCTCCTGGTGCATATAGGACAGAAGATGGCCAAGGCTCTCTCTGCTTCCTTTTAATGTTCATGGTGTCCAGTTGCAACTCAAGGGTTTGTAGCATCTCCAATTTCACCCTTGATGGATGAGTTGGAAGATGATGTACTAGCCATAGGTTGACCACCCCTACCCTTTTTCCTGGACGCCCTTGAATGGTTTCTGAAGACAATCTTGATATCCTCATAGGGTAATTGGTAGATATCTCCTCCTACTAACAAATGTAAGGTATCTAGAAGATCTTCTCTTACTCCCCTAAGCAGGACCAACTTTAGTGACTCAGGGTCAAGTGTGCACCTGGCCCTTTTGTAACTGAGCTAGAATCTTTCTTCGTAGTCTTCTAAGGATTCATCATGGCCTATGGTCATCCTGAAAATTTCTTCTTTAGTATCCTTTGACCACAAATAGTCCTAATATCTGTTGTTAAAGGCCTGCTACATCTGAGCCCATGTTGTGATGCTATCTCCAGGTAAACTCATGAACCAGCACAATGCTGCATCCTTGAGGGTAGATGGAAATAATTTTAACTTTTTCTCATCATCTGTATAGTCATAGGTTCGGCATATAACAACAAACTCAAACAGGAAAGTGTCGGGGTCCTCTGTGGTCAGGCCATGGAAATGAGGTAGGGTAGAGGGGCTTATATTTTTCATCTTAGTGTCCCCATTGGTTTCCCTGATGGGGAAGGCACCCTCAAATCTCTCTCTATTCCCTCTATCATTTCATTTTTCAGCCATTGGCTCAGTAAGAATGAGTTCCTCTTCTTCTTCTTCCCCTGTAGGTTCTTCAAATATGTTAGGTTGCTCACCTAAGGGTTCCTCCAGTTCATAGCCACCAAAGAAGAGAGAAGGTTGGTTGTTGGATGTAGTGGGGGTATTTGGCAAAATTTTTCCTAAGTTGTCCCTATTCCTACGAGGCATGAAAGGAAATATTTTTGGGTTGGTTTTGTATTCTTTTTAAAACTTGGAAAGTACTTGCAGAATTGAAATTGCTGATTGAATGAAAATTACTGACAGAATGAAAAAGCTACTTTCTGAATTGAAATCCTACTTGCAGAATGGAAAGGAAAGAAGATAATGCAAATTGAAAGAAAGGAAACAACTAGATTACTTTTGTAGAAATAAACTAATGGCAGAATATTGAAGACAAGAAATAGAAGAAAAGAAAGCAGTAATCACATTCTACTCAGACACCTCCCCGACAATAGCGCCAAAAAGTGATGAGTGCCAGTATTGCAGCAAGGATGTTGCAACTCCTGGGCTACCAACTTTACTTATCAACCCGGGGTTCGTACAAACTTGGAGGTGATAGTGCTGTATGCACAAGTAAAAGTGATGGTTCTGCCTGTTGTCACTGTTCAGCTGGCGAGAGACCACTGGGGTTCCAAGCTAGACTTCTATAGAGTCAGAAGAAGCTTGATTCTTTGATGGAAGAAGGGAAAATCTACTCTAAGAGAGTTACTCTACTGTAGTAATGGAAAAGGCCAACATGTAATGCTAAACCACACCATACCCTAATTAACCATTTAAGAAGCTATGCTAAGCAGAATTGCTAAATCAATAATAAACAAATGATACTATCTAAGTTTCAAAAGTAAAAAGAATCAAACCATACTAATGTGCAAGCAAAGAAACTAAACTAAATTTGTTTACACTTGTTTTTGGTTTTTTAGGTAAAATCAAGTATGCAAACTAATTGTTATTGTGGATGTGACAGGTGGATGGAAAGTGTCTGAGGATGGCTAGAAGGTTTATGAAGTGGTTGGATGGTGTGGAGGGGTCCTAGGAGGCTTTTTGTGACTTCCTAGAGGTTTCCTATCAATTCGGCCTCAAAACAGGTCATTTCAGGAAAACCTAGAGGATGTACTAGAAAGCTACAGGATGATATTTTAGGAATTACAGGAAACCTATAGGATACAACCGAGAACTAATTGTGAGGTGTTGGGAAGCTTAGGAAAGGTGTGTAATGGGTGGAATGGAGTGTTAGAAGGTCTAGGAGCACTCAGGATTCAATATCCAAGATAAGAGGTGGCTAGATTCGCTCAATGTGTTTAGGGATTTTTCAATGAAAAAAGATGAAAAACTAGTGAGGGTGATGGTAAAACAAGGGATGGCTAAGGTGGATGAAGTGGAAGGTGGATGCTGGTTATGAAGTCTTGGTCTCCTTCTGAAGTACCTGCTCTTCATAAAACATGTGTGTATTCCAAAAAGAACTATGCAACAAGATACATTTTTCATAAACTAGAAAAGCATGAATCAACTTCCTATATTATGCATGAAGAAAGTTGTTGAAGGGAATGAAAGCATGAGTGAGATCTTATTATAGAAATGGAGATGGAAAAAGATGACAATGAAATCTTTCTTACAACATTAACCAACTATTGAATAAAGGAAACAAACTCCAAAGCTCATAAAAGAACTAGAAATATGTGTCCCAGGTGTTAGTGTCAGTATCTTCATCCCTCCATCAGTGATCAAATTTCTCTTTTTGCATGCATATTAGGTGTCTCATCCGATCAGCTGCATTCCATTAGGTCATGGATCAACTGATGGTAGTGGTTCTTTGTCAATTTCCCTCATGCCTTTCATCTGTTGGCCTATTTTCACATGTACAGATCATTTGCTGTCATTTTTATTTCATTCCATTTGCAAAAGTCATTTTAGGGTTTTTAGGTCTCATTAGGTCTAGGGTTTGTCACCATGGTCTTCAAAAACTCAATAAGAGGTCAGAAGCCACATGAGGATGTTTAATAAGTTCATAAAATCACAAATTTCACTGATAATTTGCTTCATAAAGGGTTTTTACCTCAAAACTCTGTTTTGAGGTGAAAACAAAGTTTTTCTATTTTATGTACAAATTTTATGTAATTTTAATGTTTTCATATGTAATAAAGCTTCAGCTACAGCCCTTTGTCACCTTTCCAAACTCCAGCAATCAACCATAAAACTCAATCAAACTCCTCTGAGCATATACCTAGCCTAAAATTAGTCTTTACATCAGTCATCTCAAGCCTCACTTGCTATATTTTCCTAATATTGACAAGGAGAGAGCCCTCTCCTGACCTGGAGGGCTAGCTACCAGGTTAAGTGTGGTTTGATGTTACCCTAGACCTGCCTTTCTTTAGCCTGAGGTAGATTTAGGTACTAACATATTGGTGACCGTATTGGGAAACATAGTTTTATGTTCCTCAGCAAAATCTATCAAGTTTAGATCTGATTGTTGATGGTGAACAACGATCATACATCGGAAGGCTGAAATTGTTCACCTGGAAACTCCAGTGTCGAAGAATCCCAAGGTTCGGACATTTTATGGCGACTCTACTCTTTAAGAATCAGTAGCCTGGAGAATTTCTTGGTGAATTCATTATTATCAAAATGGTTTCACTGGATCGAAGGTATGCTCCCATGAGCCGAGATCACATTCCAGGTTTTCCAAATAAAATTCCGAAGGTAGATTGGCAAAGGAATTTGCCTATGTTTAAAGATGATGATAGGAATGATGCTGCTTTACATCTAGTTAGATTTCACATTCATATTCGCAAGTTGAAGGTTGATTTTCCTGAAGACTGCTTGATGAAGATATTCATGGCCACTCTGGAAGGTGAAGCCCAATCTTGGTATGAAAGTTTGTCGCCTGCTTGTATTTACTGTTTGAAAGATTTTCATACCATGTTCTTTGAAAGGTATAAAGAATCTTATCCATCCTTAAATTTAGTTCAGAACTGTTGCAGACATGCTTATTATTTTATTGAAAGTCTTGAGAAAGTTTATGAAGATGATGATTTCATGGACGATGAGATCATGGAGGCTCTGTATGAAAATCCATTTCAACAGCATAAAGAGAACTTAGAGGATACTTGTCAAGATGCTCAAGAAACTTTGCAGCAGGATCAAGATTTTAGTACAATGGAAAATGATGAAAGAGAAGGTCTTATTTCAGATCTGTCCATAGAAGAAAATAGTATGCAGGAAAGTCAAGTTTCAATTTCAGAATGTGATAAAGTCAAGTCGGCTATTTTAGATCTAGATTCAAATCGTGATGATCAAGAGTACCTTGTTCTGAATCCCATGAAGGAGAGCTCTGCTGTTGAGATCATCTGGAATGAAGAAGACAAAGTTATTGACCCAAGTGTTCTCATTTCATTAGAACAAAGCCTTCATGAGGAGGTAATCCAGTCATTTTATGAAAAACAAGATGAGATCTTTGTTCAAGTAAGTGAAAAATCTTCTTTCGATAACTCAGTGGTAAATGATAATTTGATTGCCATGTCATATGAAGATGATCAACAATGTTTTCAAATTTCAGAAGATCAGGGAAATGAGAACTGTCATTCAGGTTTTTCATGTTTTGAAATGTTATTTCAAGAAGACAATCATTGTTTGAGCAAACGAAAACAAAAAGTCTTATCTCCTCTGTCTGAAGATGAGATAGATAAACTTTTGAAAGTTCAGGTGATAGCCCAAATTAATGCAGGTCTGCAGTGTGCACATGGTCAAGAAGGTGTTGGTGAAGCTTCTTCTACTTTTGAAAATGATAAGTTTGTCATGTTTGATAATCTTGAAGAATGTTTTCTGTTTAGGAATGGCTTAGACCATGAAATTGAGGAATATGAGCTTGAGAGAAATAGTACGCCAGAATTCAAGTCAGAATTTCTCATGGTCGAGGAATTTACAGCTAGCAATCAGATAGCAAAATCTTACACTGCTCTATGCCTTCCTATCAATCAGCAGCCAACTCTTCTTTCAGATCATACTGAAGGGAGTAGCTGTACTTTTGTTGTTGGATCTCAAGACAGGCTAGTGCTTTGGGATTTTCAAGATCCCTTCGGCATTCTTTTCCAAGCATTAGAGAAGATGAATGTTTCCTAGTTCGTTATCATAAGCCTTGGTTTCAGTTGTTATGGTGAGTTGCCTACATGTACATCATTTTTCTTGCTCGGGGAAAATGAGAGCAGTATTTCAGTATGTAGCCATCTGCTGGATTGGTTACATTTGAAGGCCCACTTCACATGATTGTACATATTTCATTAGTAGGTAGGTGGTTGTCATCATGATTTGAAGCCCTCAAATCTCGATGGTCTTCTGCCATTTAAAAGCTTTGCAAGTACTTGTTTCAGTTAAGTCAGTCTTGAGTCATTTTTTATTTTACTCAGTTCAGTTTTGAGTCATTTTGAGTCATAGTGTCAGTTTTGGTTTTTGAAGTTGTTGAGTCCATTGCCCAATGGATAAGGAACTGGTCTGCTCTCCCAAAGATCTGTGGTTCTTGGCACCTCCAAGGAGCTACCATCCCCATTGGAGCCAATGTTAGTGTCAGTATCTTCATCCCTCCATCAGTGATCAAATTTCTCTTTTTGCATGCATATTAGGTGTCTCATCCAATCAGCTGCATTCCATTAGGTCATGGATCAACTGATGGTAGTGGTTCTTTGTCAATTTCCCTCATGCTTTTGATCTGCTGACCTACTTTCACATGTACAGATCATTCGCTGTCATTTTTATTTCATTCCATTTGCAAAAATCATTTTAGGGTTTTTAGGTCTCATTAGGTCTAGGGTTTGTCACCATGGTCTTCAAAAACTCAATAAGAGGTCAGCAGCCACATGAGGATGTTTAATAAGTTCATAAAATCACAAATTTCACTGATAATTTGCTTCATAAAGGGTTTTTACCTCAAAACTCTGCTTTGAGGTGAAAACAAAGTTTTTCTATTTTATGTTCAAATTTTATGTAATTTAAATGTTTTCATATGTAATAAAGCTTCAGCTATAGCCCTTGGTCACCTTGCCAAACTCCAGAAATCAACCATAAAACTCAATCAAACTCCTCTGCGCATATACCTAGACTAAAATTAGTATTTACATTAGTCATCTCAAGCCTCACTTGCTATATTTTCCTGAGATTGACAAGGAGAGAGCCCTCTCCCGACCTGGTAGGGCTAGCTATCAGGTTAAGCGTGGTTTGATGTTACCCTAGACCCACCTTCCTTAAGCTTGAGGTAGATTTAGGCACTAACACTAGGGGGAGGAAGTGAGACCGAGACACCTGCTAACAACCTTGTGGTGATCCTTTTTTTCCTTGCTAACCTACTTCTTGAAAGAAGGCACAAATGGAAGCAAACTATCACACAAAAAGTCTAATCTACACTACTTGTAATGGAAATGCACCTACTAAGAAAATTAATAATTAAGCTATGAATCTACACTAAGCATACATGTACAATAAAGAGGAGCCTTGGATACTAGGGTTTGGCCCTAACCCAAGAGCTTCAACCCTCTGAGTTAACTCAGTGTTGGATCAAAACAAAACTCATTCTTATTCCCCAAACACTGATTACATCAAAAGAACTGTCACAAGTCTTGCAACTCAAAAATAGAGTAGAGTTTTACAATCAAAATCTGAATCCTACTGAGGTCCTAGGCCTCTCTACTTATACATCTAAAGTCTCCAACGACTTCCTTAAAATTAGGGAGGCTCGGCTCCCAAACTCGAGATAAACTGGTGCTTTGTCTTTCACTTGCTCGGCTATCTTCTAGTCCTCATGATTTGGCTGTTTTCACTCCAAGCTGATGGAGGAATATTCGAATGGAGGGGTAGTAAATGAGGAGGATTTACCTCCTATAATACCTCTCCCTGGTACCATTCGAGTTTTGACCTTGGTCTTTACCAAAATTCCTTGATTTTCTCCTTTAATCTTGCATTAAGTGCACATTAGACCACAAAGAAAAATATCCTACTCTAACTCATCTCATAAAAAAATATAATCAAAATTATGCAATAAGTTATGAGAATAGTTGGTTTGACTAAGCTAGGAGGTGAATTAAGGCCCATATAATTACCCAATGATGAGGCTCATCATACTATCCATTGCTACAACTCTATGCAATTGACATCCAAATCTTCACGAAGGTATATGATCGTGCTTATCAGACATAAAAGAGGTAGATTCATAACTTTCGTTTAGTAAATAAAATCCCTAGATATTCCTTCACGCAGATCTACCGTTCCGAACAGTTATAATAACATATTTATCTAATATGTTCGCAAAAAACAGTTCATTACACTTTTCATGCATATGCGTTAAAGATCCAACAGATTCGCGCAGTAGAACACATTAATTTATAGAAAAAACTTACAGATAGAAGATACATTAACTTAAGCATAATTAAAGAATAAGGCACAGATGCATTCACTTCAACCCAAAACTGCCTTTATTAGATTCAACATTCAAATTACAGACTCTTCTACCTTACGCACTCAACTGCAGGGACCCGCCCACTTAGCAAGTATATGTAATTTTTCTAAGTTTTAACCATAAATTCACTTAAAATACTATAAATCATTAGCTTTTGGAAAACACAAATGGAACCCATATAATTATGAAAATGGAGGCTAATGAAAGGTTATATGTTCATGGAGTTGCGACATGTGAGTGAAATGGTGGCGATAAAGGTGAAAGTGGATGATATTTTGCATACATTTTGGAGGCTCTACATACCCTCCAACTGACATTATTGCATGTCCTCATTCAATCTACTACATTGCTTAATCATTATTTTCTTTTGAATGAGCTTGGCTTATATAAATTGTCCTTAAACTTTGCATTTGAAAATTTCATTTCTTTTTGCAAAGTATTCCTTGTCATACATTGAATTGCAACATGTTTGGTTGGTTCTTGCGCGACAACCAAATCTTAATTGGTATTGGTTCTTGTGTATCAATACCTTCTTTCTTTTTGTTGCAGCATGATTCATTGCACATATTTAAGAATGCATCTTTAAATCAGCCATATAATATGCTCATCATTTAGGCATTTATTTGCAAATCACACAACTTTTGAACCATAATACAATTATAATGATTAGGACAAGTATGTTAGGATTAAATGAAGTGAAATGGAATGAAATGATATGGATGTGATAATAAATGGATGTCCCTTCCCCCCAACTAAAGCTGTTTACGGTTTTGTTTCAAGTGAGAAAGGAAATATGGTGAAGTATTTTCCAAAAATTATAATTTCAGTATTCAACGAATTATATGATTAAAAGCTAGAAAAGAACATACCTTTACTTACCTAGGAAGTGGACAAACTATGCATATGTAGAGAGGTTGTAGTTGCTATTGGATCATAGAATCGAATGTAGAATTTCATCTGCTTCTTGGTTGCATAAATGGTGGATAAGGTGGTGAAAGTGGATTCTTTATTTATGTTGCTAAATATGTTGTATTTGTTGCAAAATTTTGAAATGATATAGTCTTCACCTACTACAAAACCCAATGGTACAATTTTAGTCATGCGAATAAATGTGTTGTTGTCGAGCATGAAGAGAAGTCATTGGATTACCGGCCATTGATGAATGTTGTTAATCAATGTGAGGCAAACTCAACATTAATGTCAACAAGTGCCAAGGTACCTAAGTACATCTTGTAAAGTGCAAATAGATGAGACAATTTCGAGCCACTTGCAAGATCCAATGAGCAAGGGACATTGATGTATTCCCATGATTGTTGGTGAAAGAACTTTTCATTGATGCATACAAGCCTCAAGGTACTAACAAGGACTCTAGTCCTGAACCTAGATAATGTGTTGATGTCGATAGGCCAAGACTTGTTAGAAGGGAGGCATTATGAATCCCCCATCATCTAACATGAGTATGAAATGATGATTTTGGAAGGACTATAGATGAAAATTTTCATCAAGCAGGATTTATTTAACGGAAAGGAAAATGATAAGAGGGTAAACAAGTGAATGGAAAGAAAAAGGAAAAATCAACATGTAAGCGAGCTGAATGTCTCTATTAATGGGTTAATGAATGGAAATTATGGAAAATGTGAATGGAAAATGTAAGTGGAAAACATGCGACACTTGCAAGGAAAATGGTGATGATGATGCTTAGCGAAAATGCTTGAATAGCTTGTGAGTTTGGAGAGGAAAAATGATGGCATTTATGGATGATAGAAATGGATTTAATTGGTTCATGTTTCTTGAAATTGGTCGTAGAAAACCAATCATGCACAAATTGGCCTCCTTCAATTCTTCGATTGTCCTAGAACCTGAAAACAAACATGGCACTAATATGGCAATAAAACATAAGTGTGTTCAAAGAGAAGTGATCAATTTCTCTAGGTACATACGAAAATTTTTCATAATTAATAGGTTCATGATGTGTTTTCATTTCAAATGGTTAGTCCAATTTCACAATTGCGATAATAAATCCAATTTCTAAAAAAATAACTTCCTCAATTTATGTTTGAATCATAACATTTCATAAAGATAAAGAAATATTATTTGCAAATGTTGGATGATTCTTGCAAAACAATCTTCGATAAAAAAATTCATCAATCGATCCTGCAGATAAAGCGCCTTTATAGATCTTTTTTTTTTCCTACATCATGCTTGAAAACATAGTCATTAAACAAATCCAATGATAAATTTTGATCATGAATTTCTGATTAGAATGCGTTGTTGACAAATAGATCATTGAGTTAAATACAAAGTTGCAGAATTGTTTTTCAACTGCAGAATTGTTGTTCAGCTGTAGAATTGTTGTTCAGTTGTAGAATTGCGTAGTTTTTGTAGCTAAAATTCTGAACAAATAGTTAAGTACACACAGATATGCATTTTTTTATGAACGAATAACCAGTCCAATCTTCAAATTAATCAATACCTCTTCCAGAAAAATAAGCAAATAGAACAATCTTTTATTAAAAAGGCAAGGTAATTCTGATCTGCTTATTCTTTGGCTGAATAGTGGCAAAGAGATTTCTAGTTGTTGATGTCATAACCTTGTTTGTTGTTCTTGTCTATACTTGTATGCAGTGATTGTTATGAAGGTGTAAACCATGATTATGGTAAAATACAAATAGCTGACAACAATGTAAAATTACTTGAAAAAGGGTCAGTTTTTCCAAGTTCCTAACTGCCTTCTTATCAGTCTTGAATGCTTCACGGAGATTCTTGATCGACTAAACAATTGGAAGAATGATTGCACAACAGCAGATAATATCTATAAGAAAAAATGTCTGCTCCCATGTAAATCAATATTTTGTAGAAGGTCCAGTCTTAGCGATAACTATGCTTGTAATGTTAGAAATTGATGATAGGCTTCGTGGTAAGCACTATGTTGGGGTTTTTCAATATTAGCCTTTACCTTACTATCTTCCTCTCCAATCTCAATGTTACTGAGACTATCAACACAAGCCTGAGCTTCTCCATGAGTAGCAAAATGAACAAAACCGAAGTCTTTATGCTTGGTAGAGGCCATGTTCTTCAATAATTGAACTTTCTCAATTTGACCAAATTTCTTGAGTTCCTCTTTAACTCACTCTTCATCCCAAGATGCAGGCAATCCATCAAGGAATATAGACTTAACCTGTGCCATTTGTTCCTCATCAGGCTGAATGGAAGACTCAGCAAATGCAACCTTTGCACTCCTGTCACAACATCTCGCTTTTGAAGACGCTTTGACGATGTCCTAGCACATTGGTGATTTGTGAACTCCAAGAAATATGGTACTATTTAGCATCTCCGTGGTGGATCTACCTCCTATGGATCAAGGAAATCAAATCCATTGCATGGCCGCAACTGAAGCCTGTACATTTAATTGAAAATCATTTTTCTCATGCAATTTTGCAAATAAGGCTCTAGAGAACCCTAAAAATATCTTAATTGGTTACGAATTTTGAGGAAATATATCACAATAAACATAATTCACCCCATTTTGAGAAAAACCCATGTTTTATTTTTCTGAGATTCATTTTCATTTGGTCACAAAAATGCATTTTTAAGCTCTTACACATCTGGAAAATGCTCAAGGGACAAAGTCACTTGCTAGATCTTTCATGTCCACCGCCAAGCATGGATAAGGAGTGCATTAAATGAGGAACCATTGGAGATATAAGTAATCTTGATAAGTATCAGGAAAAGTTATTTGGTCAAAATAAGAAGAGGGATTTTGTATACCTTCCAGACTGGAATTAAATAATGGTTGTTGCTTCTCCTGCGAGAAAATTGCCAACCTCAAGCTGCTCTCGATTTCTTCTTTCTCTGAAATGGGTTCTGAAACTGATGATGGCTTGGAACAGCTGGAATCACTATGCAATCTTGAAATTAAGTCTATTGAATTGCAATTTCTCCAATGGTGGTTGATTGAGGAAATTGGCTTGAATGTTTTATTCTACACTGGAGCCTTGAGGTTATTGCTACTGAAAGGGTGGTTGAGTTTTGGAAGAAATCCGGGTTCCGGAAATATATATTGGAATTCATGGGAACCACACTATAGCTTGTTGACGAAGGTCCCAATTTTTTCAAATGGTCAGAAGATGGTTTTCTCCCTTCAGTGCCACTATGCTCGATTGAAGTTAAGGTGGACTGATTCTCGATCTCCTTTTCACCAATGGTTTCCATTGGTACATCATTGGACCTTTCCTTCTGCTCTCATTCTAATTTCTAGCACTAATATTTTTGTTGTATATTCGATAGAGAACCCAATCATCCAATCTTTGACCTATGGATTTAAACAACAGTGTGGAAGAACTAAAGAAAGAGAAAATTACCCTAGGAGTTGATCCTTAACACCTACGGCTGCCAACAATTACATCAAAAGATGCCAAAACGCTAGATATGCAGCAAATTAGATCAAATTCAAAGAAAGATTTTGTTATTTTATGATGAATTTTGAATTTTGATTTTAATCTAACGCATTAAAAAAAATTCTTCCAGGTCACACGAGAGCCTTCTTCAGTTTGTGAATTCTTTTGGGAATGAAAAACAAAGAAGAGAATTGATTTCAGAATTTTCATTTTCCTTATATATATATATATAGATATATATATATATATATATATATATCTACATATACATATACATATACATATATATACATATATATATATATATATCTATATATATATATATATATATATATAGATATAGATATATATAGGTATATATTATTTTTATTATTGAAAATCTAACATGATTTTTTATTATTATTATTGAAAGTAAATAAAATCTAAAAATTTTAAAGTCTAAAAATGCAATCAAGAACTTAAAAAAAAATGTAATCAAGAATTTAAAAAAAATGCAATCAAGCTTGATTTTATTTTCCTAATTTATCTGCTTGAAAGGTTTATTTATTTATTTTTAAGTATATGAATGTTTCCAATGGATCCATTTACGGATTATACCTTCTAAAATGTTCATATCCAAATTTGCAAAATGTACCTGATTGTGCATGAGGACATGATAAATCGTTTTAACCTCTAGATTTTCCTCAAATATCTCTTGAAGAATGAATGTATGTCGTGGCACAATCGCATTTCCATACCATTCCTCAATGTAGTCCTTGTGCTCCAAAGAATGTTTAATCTGCATTCTAGATACTTTGTCCATAAATGGTTAGTATATATATATATATATATATATATATATAATTTATTTATTTTTTATAAAAATGATATGCAGTTAAATGATTTATGCATCTACATGCTTCTAATCATGCATCTAGAACAAAACTAGAAAAATATGAACTCTAGACTGAAAGCTAGTTCCTATGCACACTTCGCCAGCAATGACGCCAAAATGTTGAGGCAAATTAATTACCTATCATTTAATTGTCAACCCGGGGGTTTCGTAAAACTTGCGAAGTGTGCATGACTATATATGCTAGAAATTAACTTTCAATTTAGATCAATCTAACCACGAAACCAAATAACGACAGACCAAATTCACCTATTCTAATTCAACAATCAATTCAAAAGAAATTATAGTACAGTGCGCGGGATTGAAATCTTAATCTATCATACTTGCAATAATTGAAATACTAATCTACCACACTTGCAGGAATTGAAATTGCATGAAATGAAATCTATTCTAAGGGATCATGTGTGCATTATCAAATCAGGATCCTATGAAATGAATAATAAAAACCACATGACATGAGATGAAAGAAAAACAATCATTCTTAACCTCTCACACAGGGAAAGATATGAAAGAAAAAAGGCAATCACTCTTAACCTCTCACAAAGGAAAAGATATGGAAGCAATAAATCTTACTCTATGAAAGAAATAAATCTTAATCTATGAAAAACAATAAATCTCAGACATTGTAGGTGGCCAATCCAAAAGTATGAGAGATAGCAAGTTGAGAGGCTCTCAATGCAAGCATTACCAGAAAGAGGTGAACATCACTCACGAGCATGGTGCTAAATCTAAATTCCATTCAAACATGAGTAATCTTAACTTGTACACCCGAGTATCTCCAACTTTACACATGCCTTGAAAGGATAAGACTCTCCTATTTATACAAAAACATAAGAAGCTACCTCATTAATGGAGGTCCATTATTCTCTCCCGAGATTCCTAGAAAATCTCATAGAGTTACAATTCAAATAGGTAATGATGAGACACACAATCTCATAGAGTTATAACTCAAATAGGTAATGATGAGACACTATCCTCTTTGACCTTTATCCAAATCTTCTGTTGGGTCCCTATAATACTAGTTATTACCCCATTACTATTGTAGTTATACTCCTTATTAATATTTTTGTGCCCCTATTGCCCCCATATTGTTATTACTGTGCCCCATAGAATCCCTCTATTATTATTTTTGTGGCTTTATATTATTATTGTTAGGTCGGCTGGATTATATTGTGACTCCTTAGACTCCTATATTTAGAAAGGAGGTTTTGACATTTGAATCATCCAAGAATTGTTCATTTATGTAATGCAAAGGAGGTTTCCCCCTCAAAGAGGCTGAATTCTAAGGCGTTGATCTATCTTTTCTATTTTTTCTTGAGCTGGTTTCATAAAATTTGGTATCAGAGCTTTGGATTCTAGGGTTTCGCTGCTCCAAACAGGTCATCGTGGAATTGTCACTATACCTTTTTTTCTGTGATGTTTCAGAATTTACAAAAAAAACCCATTTGATAAGAAATCGTGCTAAACCTTGGGTCCGAATTTCAGTGCTTGTTGTGCTACATTTGCGGAGATATGATCTGAGGAAGTTGGTCTTTTTACAGACTCCTGAATTACATTCAAAACAAGTGACCTGGGGAAAATCGTCATAACTTTCTCTCTGGGGATCGGATTGAAATTTCGTAAGAAGGTACAGAAAGAGGACAGATTGTAGTTTCTTGTATGCATGTTTCAGATCCAAAGGTCGAAACAGTGACTCGTGGCACGTCGTACAAGTTCGCTCTACTGAACTAGTCTATAAACAAGTCACTGTGGGAGATTTCACATAACTCTTTCTTGGAGAATCCAATTTGGGTCAGACTTGTGGCATTGGAAAGAGGACACAGAGGGCTACTACAGCTCACAAATTTAGAACTAGATAATTGGAAAGTACAGAGATACATCAGAGGCAATATCGAGCTCCTACAAAGTGAAAAAAGGTGTGTAGATTTTCTTAAATTTTTGCTTAAGCTTGGGTTGAAAATTTATTTTGAAGGAATTCAAAGGGCATAGTAGAGCATTATTATCGGTAACTGATTCCCCGAGGAAAGAAAATGCAAACAAATAGTAAGGAACCTGAAAGCTCTAGCATGACTGATGAAGAAGAGGAAGAAATGCAACATGATATATCAAAATTACAAGACCAAGTGCAACAACTGTCCCTTGCACAAAAAGGAACAGAATCTAAGATGAATGGTTTAAAGAAAGATGTAGAAGCTAAGATGGATGGTTTAAAGAAAGGTGTAGAAGCTAAGATGGACTGTTTAAAGAAAGGTGTAGAAGCTAAGATGATTGACGTGGAAGCTAAGATGGATGATTTGAAGATAGATTTGAAGACAGACATGGACGAATTGAAGATAAATATGAATCAGTTGCTACAAGAAATGGTCCCTAAAGGTGAAAGGGTACTAAAGGAAACTCATGATGAGAACAAAATAAATGTTAATCATGATTCCATAGACACTAATGTTGGATCGAAGACTCACCATATTCCAAAAATCGATATGAGGAAGTTTGATGGCAAGGATCCTGCCACATTGATATTACAGATGGAGCAATTCTTCGATCTCAATAATGTGCAAAACACACAAAAGGTACGTATGGAAACTTTATATTTGGAACCAAATCAGTTTGTATGGTATCAATGGCTTTGCTCTCGTAAACCATTTATCACTTGGGATATTTTTACGGAAGAATTGATAGCACATTATGAGGATACAAAAAGCAACACTTTTTTTAGCCAATTGATAAGTCTCAAACAAAAGGGTTCAATAATGGAGCACATTGAGGAGTTCCAAAAATTGAACATAAGGGTAAAAGATATTCCAGAGGAGCATAGGATTGATGTGTTCATAGGGTCTTTAAAGGATAATATCCAACATGATGTTCGCCTTTGGGAACCTGATTCATTAGAGAAGGCATTCAGGTTAGCAAGAAAAATGGAAAGCAAAATTATGGCAACCAGGAAGCATACCACTCACAACTATAAAGACGGAAGTGTTGTTGCCCCTAGTCTTCCACAACCTATAAGGTTGACACCACAACAATTGGAAGAAAAAAGAGAAAAAGGGCTTTGTTACAGTTGTGATAGCAAATACACTAAAGGTCATAAGTGTGCTGAGAATAAATTATTCTACATAGATTGTGAAGAGGAAGAAGAAAAGGAGCAAGAAAGGTCAAAAGAAGAGGATATACCCCAGGAAAAAAGCCTAGATGAAGAACAAATAAATCCGACCATATCTTGTAATGCATTGGCGGGAATTACCACTCCTCAAACCATCAAGATAGAAGGACAAATCAAGAAGAGGAATGGAAGAATGACGAAGAAGTGTGGGCACTTATTCGAAAGTTACAACAAGATTCCAGTACGTCTGGTACATTTAGCTAGCAAAATGATTCATTATGGTACAAAGATCGCTTATACCTCTGTAAGAATTCCCAGCTAAAATGAAAGATTGTTATGGAATTGCACACTTCTCCCTTAGGAGGGCACTCAGGATTTTTAAAAACTTACCACAGGGTTAAGAAGGAGTTTTTTTGGGATGGCCTTAAATCAGATATTCAAAAGTTTGTGGCTGAATTTTTGGTTTGCCAACAAAATAAAGTTGAAACAATTAAGACACCGGGTCTATTACAACCTTTATCCATTCCAAGCCAACATTGGGAGGAGGTTTCAATGGATTTTATCACAGGTTTACCCAAGTCTGAGGGAAAGAGTGTCATCATGGTGGTAGTTGATAGACTTACCAAGTATGCACACTTTTGTGCATTATCACATTCATTTAAATCCAGTACAGTTTCTACTGCATTTATGGAAACAATTCAAAAGCTACATGGAAACCCAAAGATTATTGTAAGTGACAGAGATCCCATTTTCACTGGAAATTTTTGGATAGAATTATTTTCTTGTCTTGGTACTCAGTTAGCTCATAGCTCATCTTATCATCCTCAATCTGATGGGCAAACTGAGATAGTAAACAAATGTTTGGAAGGATATCTTCGTTGCTTTGTATCTGATAAACAGACACAATGGGTCAAATGGTTGCCTCTGGCTGAATGGTGGTATAACACTTCCTTCCATACAGAAACAAAAATGACCCCATTTATGGCACTTTATGGGTATCAATCACCATCCATCACATCATATTTCAGAGAAAATTCTAAGGTTCAGACAGTGGAACATCACATTGAACATCAACAACAAGTCCTCCAACTCTTAAAGGATAACCTCGTGTTGGCACAGAATAGAATGAAACAACGGGCAGATCAACATCGCAGTGAAAGAAGTTTTGATGTAGGTGATTGGGTATTCCTACGGCGACAACCATATAAGCAAATGTCCCTCAAGCAAGCTAAGAAGGATAATAAATTATCACCAAAGTATTATGGTCCGTACAAGGTGTTGCAAAAGATTGGTACTATGGCATACAAATTGTAGCTTCCTGCAGCTTCTTACTTGCACCCAGTTTTCCATGTTTCATGTTTAAAGAATGTTATAGGCGACAAGCTCCCAGTTCAAACAATATTGCCAGAACTTGACGAGGAAGGAAAAATTATATTGGAACCGGAAGCAGTCACAGAAGCAAGAACTCGACAGCTACGAAATCGTTCAATTTCAGAGTATCTTATCAAGTGGAAGAACTTATCCGCTGAAGATTCCACATGGGAGGATGAGAATTTTATGCAGAAGTATCCAGAACTTCTCAAGCGTTGAGGACAACACTTTTTTGAAAGAGAGGGGCATGTTGGGTCCCTATAATACTAGTGATTACCCCATTACTATTTTAGTTATACCCCTTATTAATATTGTTGTGCCCCTATTGCCCCCATATTGTTATTACTGTGCCCCATAGAATCCCTCTATTGTTATTTTTGTGGCTTTATATTATTATTGTTAGGTCGACTGGATTATATTGTGATTCCTTAGACTCCTATATATAGAAAGGAGGTTTTTTCATTTGAATCATCCAAGAATTGTTCATTTATGTAATGTAAAGGAGGTTGCCCCCTCAAAGAGGCTGAATTCTAAGGCGTTGATCTATCTTTTCTATCTTTTCTTAAGCTGGTTTCATAACATCTTCTTCCACATCTTGAAGGGAATTCGAATTTGAGCATTGGAGGCCACATGAGGGTGCCTTGGAAGCTTCCAATTGACCTACACATGACATGAAACTCAAGCCACTTGTAAGTATTAGCAAGTATATGTAATTTTTCTAAGTTTTAACCATAAATTCACTTAAAATACTAGAAATCATTAGCTTTTGGAAAACAAAAATGGAACCCGTATAATTATGAAAATGGAGGCTAATGAAAGGTTATATATATGGTCATGGAGTTGTGACATGTGAGTGAAATGGTGGTGATAAAGGTGAAAGTGGATGATATTTTGAATACATTTTGGAGGCCCTACAATCACTGTAGGTTTGGGTCCTCCTGCAAAGTATCCCACAACTCCATGGAATTGTTAAAAAGAAATTTTTGGCCTTTGAGTGCATTCTCCAGAGTAGTCATGTGCTCCTTGATGGTTGCGTCGCACTACTCCCTGACCTATGGTGGAGTAGTCGGCTGTAGTTTCAGCTGTAGTTCCAATATCTGCATCTGGAAGTCAAAAGTGACTCGGCCTATTTCATCTTTTGATTCGCACACTGCAACAACCAATTTCCTAATCATTGCTGCAATTGTTGTATCCTCCAGAATATGTAACTCTGAGATTGAATTACACGTTTGTTTAATTGCTACTTCTAGGCTCTGACTTCACATTGCTAGCTCTTTGTTTTCTTTCAGGGCCTAAGCCTTCTCAGCGAATATTTGTTCATTGTTCAACTTAACCTCACTGATCACTACTAGTGCACACTGCTCTCTGATTCGAAGCTCATCTGAGACCCCCTGATGAAGCATGTGGAGGGTCTGAAGTGGTAGCATGGCTAAGTTCACACCCATGCCTTTGATCTTTCCCAGTTGGGCATGGTCTTCCTCTGATTTTGTGTGGAATGTACCTTCTAGTAAGGAGACAAATTTTAGGTCCAAAGTCCTTTCTGTATCCAACACCCTCTCACTCACTTGTGGCAGGCTCACTTAAACCCTGCTCACTTGTACAATGCTAGCCTGAATTCTACCTGTCTAAATCTACAACTCACGTAGATCCCTCTGGACGCTTGCCAACGTCTGCATGTACTATTTTTTGAAATGTTGCTATAGTTCTATTGTGGTGTCTCTGACCTTATTCCCAAATTCATTGAGGTTCCCTTCTATGAGGACCAGTGGGTCAATGCGTGCTTTCTTGTATGATTTGTGCTTCTTTCGTGGCTCGATAGTTGTCTTCTTTTGTCGCTTTGACAACCTAAAAGGAGTGCTCTATGAGTCAACCCCACCTCCTTCTTGCTTTGACTGCTCCTACTCTTCAGTATGCTAGGAATCCAATGATTCGACTTTCACTGTCTCCTTTTGGCCGACGTGCTCTTTCTCAGCATGCTCTTTTTTAGCACGCTCTT
The DNA here is from genome assembly GCA_031772625.1 of Pinus tabuliformis. Taxonomy (NCBI): domain Eukaryota; kingdom Viridiplantae; phylum Streptophyta; class Pinopsida; order Pinales; family Pinaceae; genus Pinus; species Pinus tabuliformis. The sequence goes on along the minus strand of CM062817.1, from coordinate 2,011,606,909 downwards.
TTTTAGCACACTCTTTTTCAGCAACTGCCTTAGAAGGAGCGTCTTTCTTCTTTTGAGTAGCCTTCTTGTGCATCACTGCTTGCTCTGCTTCTTTCTTCTTCTGCTCAGCTATTTTCTACGTGGAAGAGCTTTCTTCGCCCCTACTGGTACCTGTGTCAAGGTTTGTGGGCTCTGGCCACTCAACTAGAAATAATCCCTCAATAATCTGCACACCATCTTTTGTCACTAAGTATGGCAACTTGTGCCATATCTTCTTTGGGTCTCGCCTTATGCGGATTAAAACATTATGAAAGTCAGCCTTAAATTCCGTGAAGGCCCGCAACTGCTCAAAAAAGGTTGGAGACAACCTTTGCCACTGACTGATCATTGTTCGTAGGTCCATCTCGACCAGTATCCAAAAAACATTGGACTCCATGATCCTCTCTAGATACTTCATCGCCCACAATGAAGCGAATTTCGCTGCCTCTGGTAGGTCCTTATCCTACAGAGGAAACTGACTATCCTCCGGCAGTCACCATACAACTAAGAGAATTAGCAATAGGATCTAGGCATAATGAAACACCTTGCTCTCCCCTTGTGCTTTGCGACATTTTTCTAAGAACTACTTGCAAAGGTATTGCACCCAGTTGTACTGCACCCCCTTCGCGCACTGTGCAGCCAACGAAATGACTAGCGTCGAAACCTCTTCTGTGCGACATTTTCTCATAATCTTGCTTGCCAAAATATGAGCGATGAATTACACCACTTGGTATGAAATTGAGTGGATGGAGTACCCGCGCAAATTCTTGATCAGCCTAGACAAAGTATTCATTTTATCAGCCAGCTTCTTTTCTTTGCTATTACCTACAAATTCCTTAGCTGAATCTGCCCCTTTATAGGGTGACTTCCTAATTCTATGAATCATCATGTCTATTATGGGGAATGGTTCACCTAACCATAAACACCCATCATGAACCAGTGCGAGCAATTGGCACACATAGACCATATCGATAATTGATCGGTGAAAGTGTGGCACACACAACATATTCAGTAATCCGGCATGCTCGACCCATTTAACCCATTTCATCGGCTCCATCCTGGTGACTGGGATATGCACTAGGAGCGTGCCTTTGAATACTACTTTTTCTGGTAGCAGCAGCGTAGAGACCATGAATTTTCCCGAATCTGGTTCCTTGGTTACTTTCTCTTTAAATTTCTACAGAGGGATATACATCGAGAGCATAGTGAGAGGCTCAACCTCCTCAGCATCTAATTCCTCAACTCCATCGTGGAGTTCCTCTGCTTCTAAATCCACTGGTTCCTCCGACTGTTTTGCCTTGTCCTTCTTCTCTTTCTGTCGAACCTCTGGGTTTTTCCTCGGTAACTGCCTCATCGGTACAGGTTTCTTTTACTTCTCCTTAGCAGCCGATTGCTTTGGTGTAGGAGACCTCAGCGCTGTAGGCACAAAGGGTGCAGATTCCATGGACACAACTTTAGGTCCTTCCGCTTGAGAAAAAGCGGCTTTGGAACTAACTGGCTCTGAAGGATAATCTTCTGGTTCCACTCAGGTAAGGTTGCAAATATCGGGCTTGAAGCTAAATCCTCCCAAACTTGTCGACTCATGTAGCGGGAACAAGAGGGCTCATACACAATTGTTAGAAGGCAAAGTGTTCTTCAACATACCAACATGCCAAATTTATAGGTGGTTTAGAATTCAAATTTGACCATTCCCTCCATTTTCGTATCATAAATTCTTCTTTAGCAGAAGATCTCCAAATATTTTTGCCATAAATGTCGCCTACCCACTCCTCCTAATGGGATTTTTGCTATCCAATCATGAAAAGTAACTCCAACAACTATTTTTGGACCCGGCTGTGCGGAACCACCCCCTGTGGTGCAACTCATCCATAGCATCTTCTTCTGTCACAACTTATTCTGTGGCGCAACCACCTTAATGTATTTTCCTCCTCTTCAGGTAGTGTAGTTTATAGTTCCGCTATCCCTTGCAACTGCCTAGAGCGATAAGACTGTCCTGCGACCATGTAGTCATTAGGTGGGGCCAGGATCCCCTTCATACAGCTTCAATTGACTTCCATTCACTCTTCCAGGGAATGGTTCCTCATTCAGTTTCACAAGTTGAACTGCACTACCATCTGTGATCTCCTTAACAACATATGGCCCTAACCACTTGTTATCAGGAAAACTAGTGTCCATTCAGAGCTGCTAATCCCACTAAGATGGGTAGCTATCTTAGAAACAAACAAACTAAATTTACTTGTGTTTTCCTTTATGAGAGATAGATGAGAGAGAAGCAGAGAGTACCAACCTCAGTCTTTCGCTAGTCTCCTTGCTTGTTTCCCCTCTCCCCTGATAGAGCTTTCACCACTCCTTTCTCACTTGTCCCGCTTCAAAGAACACTGTAGAGAAGCAACAAAATACCATCAAAGCATAGAGATCTATAACCATAAACACTGTAGGATTAGATGTACATTAACCATACCAACGCATATACAAATACAAGATTCAGAGATATACAAACATATGGAGGAAAACTCAAATAGCTTTATTGATAAAAGTAGTAGAAGAGAGGATTACACCAAGCTGTCTAATCCAACATCATCCCCTCAACATGAAAGCCCTCTTCACCTCATACAAAGCAAGATCACCCAACAATAATGTCTTCAAAGAGAACCAATAGCACTTGCTTACAAATTACAAAATTCCAGCCTCTGGATCTCTAGGATGAGGGATCCATATATAGATGTTTGCAGGAGAGTGAGTCAGCTTTTGGGATTTTGATTAGTGTCATTTCATTGATATTTCTTGGTTCCACTTGGAGATTTCATGATCTCTTACTCATCCATGGGCGAATTCAGAGAGGCAAGTGTCATATGAGCAGTTTCTAGAAGATTCTTTGAGTTTCCACCTAGCAAACTTCTTTTTCCATTTGTCTGCTCTCACTTATCGCACCATACAAAAGGGCTTTTCAGTATGCATTGCAACCCCCATGTGTAACAGGTGAGATGCATCGAAAGCAATTTTAAATTCAAAATCGCAAAGTGTCGTCTTGACCTTACTTTCATTTTTTTGAAGAGAAAATTGTTAGTACTGTCGCTTTGAAAGAAGATAGTTCAGATCTATACTTAGTTTTCCTTTGTCATTCTCACATTAAGGAAATTGAAAAACAATACATGCATGTGCATTTGCATTAAGACTACATGCTGAAGTTGATTTAGGAAAAGTTCATCTAGTGTGTGCTCCCTGCTCTATGTTGAAAGAATTTCATCTCTCTTTCCTTAGTATCTAGGATTTTCATTGCAAAAATAAAGTAAACGATTGTTTATCATCTTAGATTTCACATTTAGGAATTGTATATCCACATCACGTGGTGAAACTTAAAGGAAAACTTCTTAAGAAAGATCAACTGTAAAATAAACCTCAATGAACATAAAAACGCTTTAGAACCTAATGCACAACATTTAGAAGTCTAGGCTAGAGACGTATTCCGGCATCGTAAAGCGTGGTAACTATCACTTTCATCATAGGTTGGGTGATTCCTCCTCTTTGAGATGACAAGTGCCAGTATGGACTTGTTCTCCCACATACCATCGAGTATATATTTGGAGAACATAATAGGCTACATCCTTTATCCTTAGGAAGCCGTGTCTACCACCCTATAGATTGCAATGCACTGAACACAACATTCAGGAAGATTGACTGTCGTACCGTAAAAATTATTCTGCAGTTTTGCGATTGGTTTGGTAATGCCTCTGTCTAGATTTCCCGAGTAGTCACTTTCGTTCATTTTTAGACTCCTTAAAAGAAAAAGTCCATCTGAGCACTTGTCACTCCGGGCTCATTAAAAACCGAAGGCGACTAGAGTCATCTTTAGCTTTTTCTCGACTCTTAAAAATTGAAAAAGCAAGTTGTGTCAAAGCGTTATAACGTCACTGTTCCCTCATTGGTCTTAGGTTGAGAAAATGGAGTCTACCAATCAAGGATTTCCCCTTGGGGGAAATTCTAGTCCTTTCTCCTCTTGGGGGGATGTTGGTGCTCCACACATGGCTACATTGTCCCTTCTAGGACTCACAATTGGCCTGCCAGTATGGCTTTTCTCGACCTCTGTCGTTCAAAACACTGTAATTCCTCAGCAATCAAATCAGCAACCAGATGACCCTGAAGTCACTCCCCCACCTTCTACTTCGTTTGTTTCTCCCTCTCCTTCTTCCTCTTCGCTTGGTGAAGCTAGTAACGCTAAAAACCAAGTAACTGAGAAGAAGAAGAAAGGGAAAGAGAAGAAGAAGAAGAATCCAACAGCGAAAGGGGGCAACCATTCATCATCTGGCGAAAATCCACACACTGTACCTTCCAAACCTAAATCTCCATGTGTCATTTGCAAGGGAGACCACTATCATCGAGATTGTCCCTGTATCCCACGGATCCTGAGGGACTAGTCCCCCCGCTTGCACAATTCGATGTCTTCAACTTCTAACGATCATGTTGAGAGCACATCATCAACTAGTGAAAGCGAAGCCAATGGAAAGAAAGGAAGATCTAAATTTCCTTGTAGACTGTGTGAAGGAAATCATGTCCTCCACCATTGTCCTTTCCTAGATGAAGCTAAAAGAGTCTTGGATAACTGTCCTGCGTCACCACAACAACTTCCTCCTGGATACAAGAAACTCTTGCTGAGTCCATCGCTAGTTGAAAATCCGACTGACACGCTGTTGTTGTCGGTTGAAGCACCTATCATTGAATAAACCCTCTGAGTCCACACCAGACCAAATTCAACAGGTCGAGACGATAGTTGACCCAATCTTGTCTTTAGAGGGTCCACCTTCAAATGATACTGTCACCAAAGAGAATGAGAATGACACCGTTCAAATTCTTTTCGTAAACACAAACTCCGATGAACATGGGGGAAATCTACCCATTCCTTTACCGCAGGAAGGAAGTTCGTCAGAGTTTTATCTGACCATTTATTCGGTCCCACCTCCAAGCAATCTAGTCATTTCCTTTGATTGGAATCTACTAGGCAGACCCCGCCTACCATCTAATGTACCATTCCGAATCATAGTACAAGCTTACAAAATGATCATGGTTGGTACTATTATATATGAAGGGGCTTCTGTGAGTATCCTTTCCTCAACTGCTTGGAAAGCACTTGGTTCGCCATCGCTTCTGCCTGAGATTCGAAATCTGACAGGCTTCAACAAAGGAACCAGTCGACCATTAAGGATCCTTCCAAATTTGCCTATAACTTTGAGAAGGAAAACTGCTCATCTAAACGTGATGGTAGTCCAAGGACCTCTATATTACAATCTACTCCTTAGGCGTGACTACATTTATAGCGTGGGAGCTATCATTTCCTCACTCTTTCGAGTGATGTGTTTTCCACATGAAGGTAGAGTGGTCCAACTCATAGACCAACTTTCGTTCCCTGGTTCAAACACAGCTATTAGTCAAATGCCATCCCTAACTAGTCTTTTTGCACAAGGAATGTCTCATCAATCTCCAGTCTATCCACCTGATGATCGTAAGTGATTCGGTGATTGTGACTGAAACCCAGGAGGCATGCGCCCTGGTTTGCTTCGACAGGAAAACCCCAGATACAAGGTAGGTTTCCGCGTAGGAATATGACCAGTTTGACAATATTGTCCGTTTAGGACTGGAAAAAGATTCCCTTGTCAATGGTTATGTGATTGGCACTGACAACAGTCACCTTTGTCCATTTCGATGGACATCGCCAAGGAATTGTTTTGTCTGCGACATGGATGGAACAATCTTGCTAATGCAAGAACTTCCATGTGGTGACTTGGAAACTTTACTTTATACCTGAGGGCATGCAAACCTTTTTGCATGCAAGTGAAAAGCGACCATTTATTTTCTTAGTTTCTAGGCTCTTAACCATTTAAACTCATAGGTTGGTCGTTCCTAGCTTGCATAACGAAAGGATCCAGGAGCAAAGTTTCAAATAGGGCAAGCTACCTAAAAAATGAACCTATCAATGAGACATCCTTATTATACGACTAGCACAAGCAGTTTTATGCGAAGTTCAAGCTCGTTAAAAAATAAACCTAGCCATGAGCAGTTTTACGTGAAGTTCAAGCTCATTAAAAAATAAACCTAGCAATGAGCAAATGTTCCCCCAAAGTTTAAGCTCATTAAAAAATGAACCCACCTTCAGTAAATAATCTTTGCGATCGCATAATTATCAGCTTTTGAACCTTGGTCGTGTTCTTACCATCACCTCCACTCTTTTTTAGCCGATCATACGCCTCCATTTGATTGTTTACCCTTTTGAGGAACAACTGCGATGAGTGATTCTATTAGCCACCTTCTTTACACTGCCGTGATTGAAAAGTTCCAAACCTTACTTGGAACCAGTTGCTATCCAAAAACATCACTCGTTCCTCAAAAAACGAGTCTCCTTTAAGCTCTTTTCATCTGACTCGTAAAATATGAAAAGATTGCCGAGCAATTGGCCTCTCTAGCTCGTTAAAACAATCGGAAGTGCCATCCCTCCTCTATATTTTAATCTTTTTGGACCCGAGGGATCATTACACAAAAATATCGAGTGCTTGTCTTGTTCAGCTCATTAAAACTATCGAAAAGTCATCCCTTTCGTATTATTTTATACTTTTTCGAACTTAAGGGATTACATTACGAAAAAGGACTACCAGATTTGCCTTTATGTCCCTTTTAGACTCTCTAAAATTGAAAAGGACCGAGTTATTATTGTCGTTAAACTCTTTAAAATAATAGCGAAAAACTTGTCCATGCAAACAAGAGTGAGTTTCATTATCGCTAGGCTCGTTAAAACATAGCGACAGGTTTTCCCAAAGGGAAAATTATAGAACAAGCATATGTTATCCTCCTCAAGCTTGACAAAAATAAAGAGGTACTGGTTAGCAATGACTGGGGAAAAAGGGAAGAAAACTTGAATAGCTTCATTGGTAGCAGGTCGCTCTTGAACATGACACTTTCACTCCGTCACCATGATTGAGTTGGGTTGGGTTATTCCGTTCACCGGTCATATCACCATTGGTCCACCACACCATCCATTTTTGGGGTTAACGCTACCAATCCATTTCAATGTTGCCGGTATGTTCAAGAGAAGTCGCTCAGAGAATTCACCAACCTAGCTAACGCCTCATCCGCTGCAATACCTTCACTCTCCATTTTTCATGACTGCCACCCTAAACCTTATATCATCAGATCATTTTCACCTCCAAAAAATCATTTGCTCTGTTCCATGTCGTAGATGTGGGATTCATTAAGGCCCTCCTATGATGGGTCACTTCTTGTCGACAGCAGCTCATTATCCAAGAAGTTGACTTAGGAACAACCTTTTTAGTACTTTGAAGCTTGCATGCCTCAATGGCAAGTTTCTCACTTCCGGCAACAAGTTTACATCAGTGGCCTTCGACCAAAAGATTTTACTTAGTGTTCGACATCAACTCATGTATTCACACCACGTGAATTGTACTGCCGTACCTTGAGGGTCATCATCATTATTGGTGATTCCTCTCGCACCTGTTAACAGCTTACATCATTGACTGGTAATCAGAAGATGTCTTTCCATGTTTGACATCAGAACATCTTTTCACATGGATTGACTTGTACTTCGGGCGAAGATTGAACGAGTTTGAAGGCCCTGGATCTAGTTTCATCCATCCGGGCTGCGATATATTCAGGAAAATAAAGACATCAAATGTACATCACAATTGCACAGATAATCATCCAAACTAAAGGATGATGGCTCTACCAGAATCATCAGTCTGCCACACAGATGATTGTCTGTCTTATGTACATGAATGTGAATTTATAAAGCTGAGCATGGGAATGCCTGCCTCAGCTAGATCATGAAAATATTGTGAATATAATGTATTGTATTGTATCTTATTACAGGTCACCTTTCAGTTCGAAAAACGTTGAATCCTCATTATAAAGCATTTCACCCGAGATCAAAATATTTACGACCTCATGCTTTAGGGGGCAACTGTTATAGACATATTTGGGCACTGTAACCCCAATCACATATTTCCATAAACCAGGGGCTTCTAAACCCCTAAAAGTGTTGTTTCATACCCTAAAGGAACAAGATCAGCTGATTACATCATCTCCCAGAAGTTCTTCATGAAAAACTACTCAGAACTGGTCAAAACTGGACCATACAGATTGCTCCATGCATAGGGTGCGATGCATCTCACCTATTACACATGGGGGGTGCAATGCATACTGGAAATCCCTTTTGTAGGGTGCGATGAGCGAGAGCAGACAAATGGCAGAAGCAATTTGCTAGGTGGAAACCCAGAGAATCTTCTAGAAACTGCTCATATGACACTTGCCTCTCTGAATTCACCCAGGGATGAGTAAGAGATCTAAAATCTCCAAGTGGAACCAAGAACTATCAGTGAAATGACACTAATCAAAATCCTAGAAGCTGACTCACTCTCCTGTAAACATCTATATATGGATCCCTCATCCTAGAGATCCAGAGGTTGGAATTTTGTAATTTTCAAGGAAGTGCTGTTGGTTTCTCTTTGAAGACATTGTTGGGTGATCTTGCTTTGTATGAGGTGAAGAGAGATTTCATGCCGGGAGGATGATGCTGGATCAGATAGCTTGGTTGTAATCCTCTCTTCTACTACTTCTATCAATAAAGCTATTTGAGTTTTCCTCCATATGCTTGTATATCTTTGAATCTTGTATTTGTATATGCATTTATATGGTTAATGTACATCTAATCCTACATTGTTTATGGTTATAGATCTCTATGCTTTGATGGTATTTTGTTGCTTTGAATCCACAGGTGTTCTTTGAAGCGGGAGAAGTGAGAAAGGAGTGGCGAAAGCTCTATCAAGGGAGAGAGGAAACGAGCAAGGAGACTAGAGAAATACTGAGGTTGGTACTCTCTGCTTCTCTCTCATCTATCTCTCATAAAGGAAAGCACAAGTGACTCTAGTTTGTTTGTTTCTAAGATAGCTACCCATCTTAGTGGGACTAGCAGCTCTGAATGGAGACTAGTTTTCCCGATAACACTAGGGGTAGTAACACTTCCATCTTTATGATTGTGAGTGGTAAGCTTCCTTGTTTCCATAATTTTGCTTTCCATTTTTCTTGCCAACCTGAATTCCTTCTCCGATGAATCTGGTTCCCAAAGGCGAACCTCATGTTGGATGTTATCTTTTAATGTCCCTATGAACACATCAATCCTATGCTCCTCTGGAATATCTTTTACCCTTATATTCAATTTTTGGAAGTCCTCAATGTGCTCCATCATTGAACCCTTTTGTTTGAGATTTATCAGTTGGCCAAAACAAGTGTTGTTTTTTGTATCCTCATAATGTGCTATCATTTCATCTTTAAAAATAGTCCAAGTGACAATTTGTTTATGAGAGCAAATCCATCGATACCATACAAACTGATTTGGTTCCAAATATAAAGTTGCAATGCATAACTTTTGTGTGTTTTTCACATTATGGAGATCAAAAAAATTCTCCATCTGTAGTATCCATGTTCTAGGATCCTTGCCATCAAACTTCCTCATATCGATCTTTCAAACATGGTGGTTCTTTGATCCAACATTAGAGTCTGTGAAATCATGATTAATATTTAATTTGTTCTCATCATGAATTTCCTTTACTACTCTTTCGCCATTAGTAAGCATTTCTTGTAGAAACTTTATCAAATCTATCTTCAAATCTTCCATGCCTTTCTTTAAATCATCCATCTTAGCTTCCATGCCATCCATCTTAGCTTCCACGTCGTCCATATTAACTTCCACATCATTCATCTTAGCCTCTATGCCTTTCTTTAAATCATCCATCTTAGCTTCCACGCCATACATCTTAGCTTCTACGTCTTTCTTTAAACCATCCATCTTAGCTTCTTTTACTTTTTGTGTGAGTTAAATTTGTTGCACTTGGCCTCGTAATTTTGATATATCATGTTGCATTTCTTCCTCTTCTTCATGAGTCATGCTAGAGCTTTCGGGTTTCTTACTATGTGTTTCCATTTTCTTTCTTCAGCATATCAATTACTGATAATAATGCTTCACTATTCCCTTTGAATTCCTTCAAACTAATTTTTCAAACCAAGCTTATGAAAAAATTAAAAAAAAACTACACACCGTTTTTCACTTAGTAGGAACTCGATATTCAATCTGATGTATCTCTGTAACTTTGGATCGCCAAGGTCTGAAATTGCTTCCTGCGGTAATCCTCCAAGTAATCTTTCTAACGCCGCAATTCTGATCAAGATTGTATTCTCCAATGAAGAGTTATTCCAAATCTCCCATGATGACCTGAGTATATACTAGTTCAGTAGAGTTAAATTGTACGACGTGCCGCGAGTCATTGTTTCAACCTTAGGTTCTGAAAATGATACCCACAAAACTAGATTTTGTCCTCTTTATGTAACTTCTTATGAAAATTCAATCTGATGCTCAGAGCGAAAGTTATGACGATATTCCCAAGGTCGCCTGTTTGGAATGCAATTCGGGGGTCTGTAAAAACCCTAACTTCCTCATATTATATCTCCGAAAATATAGTGAGACTAGATCTAAAATTTGGGCCCAAGGTTCAGACCGATTCCATCTCAAATGGGTTTAATTTTTAGCTTCTAAATCTTTGTAGTGAAAAAGTTATAGCGAGAATTCCACGATGACCTGTTTGGAGCAGAGAAACCCTAGAATCCAAAGCTCTTATACCAAATGTTATGAAATCAGCTCACAAAAGATAGAAAAGATAGATCAATGCCTTATAAATAAGCCTCTTCGAGGGGGAAACCTCCTTTACATTGCACAAATGAACAATTCTTAGATGATTCAAATGAAAAAACCTTCTTTCTATATATAGGAGTCTAAGGGGTCACAATATAACCAAAGCTGACCTAACAATAATAATATAAAGGCACAAAAAATAACAATAGTGGGATTCTATGGGGCACAATAATAATAATATGGGGATAATAGGGGCACAACAATAACAATAAGGGATACAACGACAATAGCAATGGGGGAATCACTAGTACTATAGGGACCTAACATCTTCTGGAATTTTTTTGAATATAATAAAAGGATTATGGCTTTAGTCTTAACAACATTTGTGTTCATGTGAGTTTTTCTTGTATATTCATCTATGTTTTTCATCATATGTTCAAGCTAGCATAGTAGTTAGGGTAAGGCTAAGCTAAGTATTAACTTCCTTGACCGCCTACTGCAAAGTTATCAACATTATGGAGATTAGCTAATTGAATACTCTGTTTGAATTAGCTCCTTTGCATCATCTAATTGTTTTCTTATGTCATCTCTTGAATATATATTTGTTTGGCTATAGAATTCTTCTGCACACATCTACTATATCTGGTGGATTAAATATTTAGTATGAATGTTTAATTGTCATATATCTTCTCCCTTTTCCACTTTCAAAATCAATTCAAATATTTTATGATGTTATGAATGAAAATCATCCCTTTGAAATTCTCAGGAGTTTTTGGATTATACAAGTGTTAATGGTTTAATGCATTGGTCATCCAATTCAATTAAAACCCTTACTTAGATTCTTTGGTACAGTTCCCGAGCCTAGAACTATCTACAAAGATACAACATCAGATTGGTGTCATTGATAGGGAAAAAACTTTGAAGTTCATTTCCCTAGGACAATGATTTCAATTCCCTCTTAATGGTGAATAAGAGGTTAGAATGATAAAATATTTCACTTGGAGACTCCACTGGAGAAATCTGGCTTCATGCAGGCATACTAGATGTCATTCAGATCCTCATCTCTTCTCTCCATTATCAACTCCAAAGAGACTTTTGAGAATTTTATCTCTTAGATGTTGACTATAAGATTCTACTTCTACTTATGCCTCTTTCCACCTAAAGCAGTATCACAGCCTGAGCCATTTGAACCAATACCTATTCCTATTGAATTATCAGATTTACCACCTAAAGTTTTGGAACTCCTTTCCAAAGGAGTAGATCTTCAATCTGCTTTATTAGTTCATCAACTTGAATCCTTTGAGCTTCCTATCTCCCTTTTAGAAGCATCTGATATAGAAGCAGAGCTTGAACTTGAGTTGCCTAAATTTAAACCTGTTGATTTTATTTCCTCTATCATACATACTTATCCTTCTACTTCTGGAAATCCTAAAGAGGGACTTAGTATTTATACTAATCCTTTAGCTTTTGAAGATCAAGAAAATATTTTCCCTAAAGTCCAAAATATAGTTTTTCATCCTTAGTTTCTCAAAAATCTTACAGTTCCAGATCAGTCATCTTCTAGCAAAGTTGTCTCTCCTAAATAGACAATTTTACCACAACAACAAATGGTTGGATTTAGGCCAATTGTGACAACTCGGTATGTAGCATTAGTACTTCCACCAGCAAAACAAATTCATGATTTTCTTGAGCGATATTTAAAACACTTGCCCAAATTTAATGAAGAAAGAAGGCCATATACAGAATATCATTTGGCTGCATTCATCGATTTTGCAGACAATATGAACATTGAACATGAAGATGTTTATATGAGACTATTTTTCTAATCATTATAGGGAAATGCCAGAGTATTTTTCAGGAAGTTACAAGAAAATTCTATAAATACATGGACTAAATTAACAAATATCTTCAAAAATCAATAGGGAATTAAAAATTATCTTGTATATTACTTAAAAAAAATTGAAGATTTGAAGAGGAATCCTAGTGAACATGTTGCTGAATTTATTAAATCTATAATAACATTTTTAATAAGATGCCACCAGATTGTAAAACCGAGTAACCACAAATAAAGTTATATTTTCTAAAGGATTTGATGATGACTTTTCTCTAATGTTAAGAGAAATAAAATATGAAACTTTAGCAGACATGCAAACCAATGCAATTGAGGTAGAAGCTAATAAGGCAGCATCTGGTAAACTGAAAACTAAGGCAGAAAAGGAGGAGAGAAAAATGAAAACAAAAGAAGAAATCAATTCATCATCAAAGAATAAAGAAGAGGAACACAAAATTGATGAAATAACTTCATTATTAAGAAATTTGTCTAATCGAATTTCAAGAATGGAAACTCAACTGAGAGTGGCTCAATAGAATTTAAATAAACCTCCAACACAATATAGAAGACCTTTTTAGCCAAAAAATTTGTTGAGAAAAAGACCAAATAATGACCAGCAAATTCATCCTCCATTAATTATTAATGATCAAAATATTGAAGAAGTTATACCAGTTGTGACCAATGATATCAATTATTTTTATGACCAACCTTTCTGAAAAGGTTATTGTTCCTCTGAATCAAAGTCCTCATCTTGCTCAAAATAAACCATTTGCTAAAATGTCCAAACACTAGGCTTTTTTCTGAATTTTTTATTGTTGAGTTAAACAAAAGATATGAGACCAGTATTTGGTAGACCTCCAAAAAAGGTTACCTTTGATATCCCACCAGAGAAAACTACAGAAACTTCGTATGTTCCACCCCAAATTCAGCCACAAGATCAGTCTACTATAGAAAAGGTTGTCCTTATTGTTTTCAATGTAGAAATAGAATTATAAAGGATACAAATTCCAATTCCCTTATCTAAACTTTCAAGGAATCCAGGCTATAAGCATAAGGTTTCTAAATGGATACAGTCTTCAAGTGTAAATGCTGAAGGGGATGTAATTAGCTTACAGGATGAGAAATCTTCAATAGTTTTTGGGCCTAGTTCGGACATGACAGATGACAGGGTGCCACCTTTCTATGTTACATTAAAAGTTCATGATTTTTTGTTGTACAACTATATGATATATTATGGTGTTTCTCATAATTTTATGAATAAATTTATCATGGATAAACTTCAGCTACAAATTACAAGGCCCTATCATGACTTGTACACATTTTATTCAAAGAAAGTACCATATTTGGGGTTAATCAAAGATTTGGTTGTCACCCTTGCTCAAATTCTTGTCAGAAGCATAGTAATGGATATAGTAGTGACAAACATCCCTCCTATGTTTGGTATGTTATTATCAATATCCTATTGTGCTAAGCTTGGAGGAAGCTTACAAATGGATATGTCATATGCTACCATTCTTGTTTATGGAGGTGAACATTTAAGGCTATATAGGGAAGTCATATTTATAAATATTGTTTGTAAAGCTAATCAAGTAGTAAATCATCCTATATATGTTATTGATCAAGATATAGGGTGTTTTGTCTTAGCTACAAATAATCAGTGCAATCCACAAAACAGAATTGAAGGCACCATAAATTTTCCTCAAGCCTTAGATAGTGATCTTTGGAAAATGTATTTTGATGGATCTTTTTCTAAAGATGGAATTGGGGAAGGAATTGTTTTGATTTCACCAGAAAAGAAAAAAATTACTCAATCCTTTAAGTTATATTTTGAAGTCACAAATAATGTGGAAGAATATGAGGCTTTAATTTTGGGATTTGAAAGTGAAAAATCTAATAGTATTTGGTGTTTCATAATTGATAGTGAAATAGGTTAGAAATCTATGTCAAAAAAACATCCTAGAATGAGAGCGTACAGAAATTAAGTGTCGGATTGTGTGGAAAATTATTTTCAAGCTTTTAATATTTCATCTATCCCAAGAGAAGATAATATTCATGCATTCCTTGGCAGTTTCTTAAAATAATTTCAAAGTTTCAGATTCTTTACCGTTACAGTATCACACTGAAGTGAAGTACAAACCTTCTATTCTAGACAATTTAAGACCCTAGAAAGCTTTTTGAATATGATGAACAATTGAAGAAATTTTTTCAAGCCATTAATGAGTTTTTTGGTTTACGTGTTGAAGAAGGAAACAATGATGAAGTAAGAGAAAATGTTGTTGATTCATATATGAATTTCAAACAAAACAGTGTTGATCATGACATCATTCAGTTGCCTAATAATCTGTTGATGCCCCGAAATTCGTTGCAACAACATCGGGGAAACCACCCGGTCCGGAACTTAGTGCAGCTCCTTTTCCGTTTGGAATAGTGGCTCCGACTGGGGATAATGGGACCAGTTTCCCAAAGATTATAAGTAAACGGGATGGATGAATGATTTACGATGTAAGGTGATAATAAATAAATAACTAAACTACAAAAGAAATATAATAACTATAAGCTAATCCCGGGACTTATCGATTCATTTGAATACAGCGTTTGATAATTTAGGCTTACTGGCAGGCATATAGATGACACTAACAATAAGCATAAATGTTTAAATCATTTAAGATTGCTCTGCATAAGTAGTTATGCAGAGCGATAATAGCGAATTACTGTACTCAGTCATTTATATCATTGTTACGCGCATGATTAAAAGAGATAACAAATCACAAAACATTCAATAGTGATATGAAATGCAGACTTGCTGTTATATTGCATACATGTAATCAACAATAGCAAAAGTAATAACACAGCAATTCATATAATAGAAAAGAGAACAGATACAGATAATAGTACCATGCAAGCTGTTTGATCAATCCAATATATTAATCGCTATGTCGCGGTTCCTCCTTCAGACCAGAAAGCATTCCAAGCAAACGACAATAGTGCACAATTTACTTAAAATAGCCTTCCAAGTAAAATTAAGAACCAGTGGTCGAGTTTCAAAAAAGAATATAGACTGAAGCACAATAGTGCAAACTTCAGCCTTTAAGTCTTTTACAAAATTTTACGACCCTTTCCAAAACAATGAAAGGATCTATAAATACTATGCTAATCTAAAATATCTAAATATCTAAAACTGAAAAACAACTAAATCGGCATTAACAAATATCATTTTGTATTTTGGTGATTCGGTAGTCGGCGGCGATGTTTCAGTCAGAGGTCTCTTTGCCTTTACTCCTTTGCTGACATATCGCCAGCATTGGCTCTACTTCTGGTGGAGTATTGAGGCGTGAAGTCAGCTGTGCATCATATGTGGCATCTCGAATATCGGCAATCAGGTATCGGAGAGCATCTGTTAGACAATTAAGAGCTGACCTTTGAGAATGTGGTTTAATCAGGAAAAGCCAGTATGAATCGGCGGTCAAGGTATTTACTCCAGTAATTAACCGCCCTTGTTTCTCCAGATCAGGGTAATTCCTGAGCTCCAGCATATTTGCCGTTGTTATGTTTCCAGGTGTGCATTGTGAAATCATGTTTGCCAGATACAATGTATCATTGACTAGATTGATCATGTTACTGGCAATCATTTTGCACCTGGAGGCTGCTCTTTCTGCTTTCATCATCTGTGTGTTCCATTCCATTAAGAGTATGTCCTTGTATGTTACACAGATTCGGGAGAAATTTGCGGCTTGCCCTTCTGGAGTGTCTTGCCATTCAATATATTCTGTTATATCGTCTTCGGCCTGATCCAACTTACTTCTGGCTTTCTCGATTTGTTGACACACTGCTGTAGATGTTTCACACAGTGACTCAGCTTCAACAAGTTGTTGGCATAAGATCCTGATTTGAGATATCAGTGCGTTGTTTATTCGAGTTGCCTCTGCTCTGAAATCATTGATACTCTTGGCGCTCTTAATACCTTCAAGCTGAGCTGATAGCTGAATTATTTGCTCGTCTTTAGCTTGTATCATCAGCTCATTCGATGCCTTCAACTGGGATAATGCTTCTGACAATTCTTTTGCTTTCTGAATGTCACTTTGGTCTATCCTCAGTTGTTCAATTCGCTGGGTTAACAAATGATTCTCTTGTTGTTGGGCCAGCAATTGTTCCTCTGCCTGTGCTGCCTTATTCCTTGCCTCTATCACTTCTGCTTGTAATGCGTATATCTCATGCTCTTTAGTCTTCAAAAGAAGACTTACTTCGGATGCTTTGTCAATAGTTGCCACTGAATAAGCTCCCGCAAATTGCGATAGCTTTGTCAGATCTTCAGAGGGATCCAATTCTCCCTTCCAGACCACATTGCCCGTGATTGTTTGCTCAGGCAAAATAGAAGGTTGATCAAGCCTTCGCCTTTTCCTCGAGTGCCTTACAACGGCTCTATGCTTTGGGCTGTAGAAAATGTCTAGAGGAGGAATTTCCTCCACCTGAAGATCAATTTGATCGGATGGGTCTTGAGTGATTACCTCTACATTCTGTACCGTGGGTGAGCCGCTGGTTCCCTCTAGAACCGGAGAAGAAGTAGTATTGGGAGTCTTAGAGGCGTCTGAGTCTTTGGAGGCTTCCTTACCACTTATGATGGAATCGAATTGGTTCCATTCTTTAATTAATTCAGGATCAGTAGAGACTTGCTCACTTTGTTCTGTTTGAGCTTTACTTTGTTCTTTCTCCCGTTCAATCCTCTGTTGTTCCTCCAATGCCTTCCGCCGTTGCTCCTCCTGTGCTCTTTGCTGCTGTTCCTCCAATTCCCTTTTCTGCCTATCTTCCAGTTCTTTCTTTGCTTTCTCTTCTTCTTCTCTTTTCCTCTGTTCTTCTAACTCCTTTTGTTTTCTTAGCTCTTGATCCTTTTGTGCCTTTTGCTGCCTTTCTATTTGATCCTTTCTATGCCTCTCTGCTTGCAGCTTGTTTTGCCTTTCCTCCTGTTGTCTATCATATTCTTTAGTTGTAACAGGAGATAGGTGTATTTGCTGCTGACCAGGCTCGCTTGAAGAGGATGTTTGGGCTGTGGATAATAAATCTAGAGGCAAAGTTTGCAACCTTTGCTTTCTAAGTTTATTAAATTCAGTTAACTCCTCATCTTCATAACTCAATTTAGCAAGTTGTCTGACTTGGCTTATTGAATCGGCACTCATGAACAGGTCGTCAAACTGGTCTTCTTGATGAACAACCTTTGACAGTTTGGCCTGTTCCAAGGCAATGAAAGCAGTCTTTTTTGGATCATAGAGTCTATTTGGAATAGAAGCCAGGGATATCAATTGGAGTTTTGCTGCTTCCTTCTCTGCATGCTTGTAATTCAGCAGCGTATAAACTCCAATTCTTAAAGGAAAAGAGGGCCATCCTCTCTTTTTCTCCTCTTTGAGAGTTTGTGTGACACCCTCAGACATAATCTGGTAGGAGATTTCCCGGGCTAACAATTTATCTGGGACGTACAGGGGGAGGACATGTGGCTTAGCTTTGCTTCCAAAAACTCTAATATAGGTAAAATGTTCTTCGCCGAACCAATGGGCTACGGCTGGGAGATCAAAAGAAGCTTCATAGGAAATTCTAGGGATAGGTCTGTCAAAAATAGAATAGTGAACGAGAACCATAAAACCATTGCAGATTTGATATAAATGGTCTTTGTGAGAGGGTTTCCACAATTTCCGATGGTACAAGTGAATGGGTGTTGGGTCATGGGTTGTCCATCTCCAACCAAGGACAGGAAACTCAGAATTAAAACAAAGGGTATCCATAATGTAAGCAGAGTAATAGAATGGTGGGATTTTTCTCTCAGTGACTCTGGTTTTGGCCCTAAACTCACGAATAGCCATGACCAATTTATCAGACAAAATAGTGGCCCAATCCATGATTATACTATTGACGGCTGCTTCCATTAAAGGAACCATATCAATATGAATATTTGCAGAGTCATGAAATCCCCACAATCTACACATCATAATCCCGGCGTAGCAATAAGGTGAAGCCAAAGAAGCATTGGAGTACTTACCCGACATATCATGCTTGTGTTTAGTTGGATTCTGCCTCCACTCTCGGAGAGGTTCGGATGGCGATTCATTCTCCTTCGCGAATTTCTCCAAAAAGGCTCTATTATAGACTAGCTCGGGTTGAGGCAAATGATACATCCGTCTCAAGTCATCAGGCTTGAAGGAACCGAAAATCCTTCCATCCTTAGTATGGAAGGTTCTATCAGTGAGAGTAATTTCTTCAATTGCCCAACGTACCACATCAGTATAAGGCAAGACTTGTTCTCTGGCTGCTATTCTGTGCAGAAAGGAGTCAGCCAAATCTTTAAGAGTTGCCTCAGACTTTCTTAGTTCATCCACACTAGCCTCCGTTACTGTCTGTTCTGGTTGTTCTGCTTCTAGCAAATTGTATGTACCTTGCCATGTAGTACCAGGAAGACCAGTGCATGTAGTATATGAGATTAAGCCTTTCTTTGAAACCATAGCAGCTTGGCCTGAGACAGGTGTTGGAGTAGAACCTGCCACCTTTTTGAACTTCTTTCCCATCATATTCAGACTCCTCTCGGTTGAATTCTACACAAATGCAAGAGAAATCGTAACAAAGAAATAACAATGACGATCCATAACGGGATAGATATATAACTTGAAGCGTGGTGAGATTAATTCTAAAAGTGGCTACGGATCTAATGATTTGAGAGGGCACCGCAGATGCAATGATGGTGATTTTACGGCCTGCAGCTTCATAAATGACCATTACTTAAGTTATTAAACCGAATGACCCCTTAAAGCGTGCAATAGATTTCTTCAAAGGTCTAATCGTAATTGCTCGTTAATTCGAAGGGGCAAAGCTTTAAATACGCATGCATTACCTTATCCCTTTACTTAACGGCATTTTGAAATTTGTGCTTTTGTCAAATCGAATTTAAATATAACTTTAATGCTTTGAAATAATCATCCTTTTATTAGGAGTTCTGGTCATCATTAAGCGTCATCGCATCGCATCGGGAGTGTGAGTGACATTATCATTTGGGAGAGATCTTGGCGAATGCCGATTGCGACATTGTATCATATTAGCGCGCGAACATAATCCCTAAATGCATATCAATTGATTTACCGACTACCGATAGCGATATCACATCGCATCGGGAAAAAGATCTGAACGTCTTATGAAGATGTATGGGATTCTGCCGACTACCGATAGCGATATCGCATCGGGGAAAAGATGTGTGCTTTTTCTGTGTGTGCATTGGCTATCGCCGATGGCCGATAGCGATATCGCATCGGAAAGAACCAAGGTAGCAAACGGTCTTGCGATTGCCTTTTCGGACTTAACCAAAAATTGCTTATTATTTGTTCAAAAAGGCTTTTGTTAACAAATTCATTTGATTATCATACCTTTTTCGAACAAATTCATTAATGCCAATTAAAATTTTTAAAAGGGACCCATTTCATATGTTAATTGTTTGTGATAAAAATATTATGAAATGGGGGGTTGTTGTAGGGCACAACAATTGGCGATTCACTGGTAGAACCAGTTATCTCTGGACTAATAAATATACTTACACCTTTTCAAATAGAATCTTTATAAAGAAAGGAAACTTCTAATATAACTAGATGTCTATTGATTCTGAATAAAACAGGTTTCTTCATTTGACTTCCTCTTTTTATAAACACACTTTGAGTTTTGAAACAAGTCCTTATTGGTTCATAAAAGTAAAATAGAAAACTTCTCCATATCAGCTTTTTAAAATAAACTCCTCTGTCACAGGTAGAGCCTCTGCTGCCAGCAAACGTTCATAGTCTCGGCAGGGTTACCTTTTAACCATGTCATTGTCCATTGTTCCATTCACTTAAGAGTGTGACTAAACAGAATGAATTCAAAAGATATTTTTGTATTTTTTGAATTTCACTTTCTTCTTTGCTTAAGATAAAAGCCATTGTCCTGGTTTGGTGGCCAGATAACGACAATGCCATTCACGGGTAGTAATCAAACTGAACAAGCTGGCTCGTGATGAGACCCCTTGTCTTGAAATTTCAAGCCATTACCCTGTTTGGTATGCAGTTTTGGTAATGTCAGTTAAATTATTTTCCTATGAACATGGTAAGCAGGCTTGTAATAAGACCTCTTATCTTTGATCTTTTATATTTTAGAATTACACTCTGAGAAATCATAAACTTTTAGTGAATGGGATGAACAACTATCTTCTTAAGAGTAAACGGATGACAGGTTTAAGAGTTAAAGATGCTGAAGATGGATTAGCCCCTCTTTTAATATAGATAACCTTTGGAGACTTATTTTGAAAACTCAAGATGACTCATAGAACTTCGTTCAGAGTGAAGTTTACAAAAGTTAGACTGTGATGTTCAGAATAAAAAGATGTCTAATTTCCTAGAAATGATCTTTCTTGGTTTAAGACGCTATTATCTAAAAGTAAATATTAATAGTGTAGTGGCAAGACAACTTTTAATTACAGCGAAAGGTCAATGGAAGATGTCCCACGTGCTTATTTCTACAAATCCTACAAACTATATAAAAACTATCAAACTACATAGAGAAGGGGTTACCTCCTCAATTAAAGAATTTCTTCAAGATCAGACCATTGACAGGGAGAGAATCCCTCACCCCTGATAGATTTTGCAGTATAAAAGTGGAATGGCCTACTTTTTCACAGATCTGAAATGGTACGAGCCACATCTTTTGAAATTTGGAATGTTTACCTTTGTCTTCATGGGCTTTGTCCCATTTCAGGACTAGATCTCCGACTTGGAATTGTTTAGGACTAGATGAGGCCAGATCAAAAGCTGCTTTAATGACTTGCTGATGTTTAGCGTGTGTAACCTTGGCTTTTTCCCTTTCTTCTTCAAGTTTAAGAATTTGATCATATCTAAACTGGATAGAGGAAGAAGGAGTTTCGTCAATAAATTGCACTAGGGCTAGAGATGGAAAAAGAAGATTGGTTGGTACGATTGCTTCTTTTCCATAGACAAGATTAAACGGAGAGGTCCCTATGGAAGCTTTCTGTGTTATCCTATCAGCCCATAATGCAAATACCAAGGATTTATGCCAATTCTTATGATTCTCTTCGATTGTTCGCTTAATGATTTTGATTAGGTTTTTATTTGTTGATTCTGCTAGGCCATTACCCTGAGGATAGTAATTAGCAGAATACTTTAATTTAAATCCCCTTTTGATAGCGAAATCAATCATTGCATTACCTGAGAAGTAAGAAGCATTATCAAAGACGAGAGTGTTTGGAACACCAAACCTGGTAATGATGAACTGATCTATAAATTCAATGATCGCCTCAGAGTTTGTTGTTTTTAACGGAACTGCTTCTACCCACTTTGTAAAGTAATCAGTTGCTGTAAGAATATATTTGTGCTGCTTGGAAGAAGAAGGATGAATTTCTCCAATGATGTCCAATCCCCATTGTTCAAAAGGCTGCTCAATGTTGATTGGTTGCAAAGGGAAAGCTGGTTTTTGTTGTCTTCCACTGGCAGTTTGGCATTTGATGCATTTCCTTACATATTCGTGAGCGTCCTTAAACAAAGTAGGCCAATAGTATCCAGCATGAATGATTTTATGAGCTGTTGTATCAGCTCCGAAATGTCCTCCTGCTGGTCCGTCGTGTAGCTCCTGCAAAACCTTTTGAGCTTCAGGTTTCTCAAGGCATCTTAATAGGACAGAATCATAGTTTCTTCTGAAGAGCACATCGCCAATAATGGAAAAATTCTTAGCTTTCAATCTAATGGCTCTTTTGTTTTTGTAGGACAAATTGGTAGGTGCATAACCATTCTTTAAACAGAAGATCAGATCTGCATATTGAGATTCGGATTCAGGAATACTTAGCTGATTAACTTCTTGGGTTTGCTCTGTATCACTTGATTCCGGAATGTTTGATGCACCTGCTAATATCCTGCAAAAACCTTGACCTTTAACAAACTTTGCTGGCTTTATTTCTAGATCATATTCTTGGAGAGCTGCGACCCAATTTGCCCTCTTTTCTCCCAATTCCTTTTGGATTAATAGTTGCCTAACTGCTGAGAAAGGAACTATCACTTTAGTATGGGTTTTTAAAAGGAAGGGTCGATAATGTTTGACTGCTTTAAAGACAGCAAAAGCTTGTTTCTCAATATCGGAATAGTTTAATTCGGCGCCTTGAAAGTTTGAACTGAAGAACGAGATGGGCGCTTCCAAATTGTCATCATTCAACTGGGTGAGCACTGCTGCGTAAGATAAGTCGGATGCAATGGTATATAATATAAAATGATTAGAAAGATTTGGAGTATTCAGAGCTGGGACATTGATTATTGATTGCTTAATATCATTAAAAGCTTGCTTTTCCTCTATTCCCCATCTGAAGGTTGAATTCTTTTTAATCATCGTTTGTAGTGGTAGTACAATCTGTGAAAAATCTGGAACGAATCGTTTAACGAAATTAATCTGCCCTAGAAACGACTGCATCGATTTTTTGTTGTGCGGAAAAGGAATTTCAGAAATTTCCTTAATTCGATCAGGATCTACATAAATGCCATCTTTAGATACAATAAACCCTAGAAGCTTACCCTGGTTGAGAGCAAAGAAAGAATTTTTCGGGTTGAGAGAGATACCATATGTTTTGCATTGTTGAAAAATCTGTTTTAAATCATGCAAGTGGTTATATCTCTTTTTAGAATACACAGTAATATCATCGAGGTAGACGACTACTGTGCGATTAATTAACCCTCTAAAGGCTGTATCCATGGCTCTTTGGAATGTCGTTCCTGCATTTATAAGTCCAAAAGGCATCTTTTGATATGCATAAGTTCCCCATTTTGTCCTGAATGTAGTCTTTAGTTGGTCATCAGGATGGACCAACACTTGATTATATCCTGAGAAACTGTCGAGAAAGGACATTAATTCAGATCCTGCTACCGATTGGAGGATTTGTTCCATGGTAGGCAGTGGGAAATTATCTTTCAAGCTTGCCTTATTCAAGTTTCTGAAATCAATACAGATTCGAATGTCGCCGTTTTTCTTCCTAACTGGGACCATATTGGAGACCCAGTTTGAGTGTCGGACAGGGAAGATAATCTTAGCTTTTAGGAGCTTATTAAGTTCCGACTTTATTTGGCTCTCCAAATTCGGGTGTATTTTTCTTAACTTCTGCTGGATAGGTTTTTGATCGGGAAGCATAGGAATAGTATGTTGTATGATAGATGTATCATATGTCTTGAGGTCGTCATACTTCCAAGCAAAAACTTGCTTGTTTTTCCTTAAGAGTTTGATGAATGCTTCCTTTTCTTCTATAGAAAGTCCTAGTCCTAAGTTGATATTTTGAGGAGCTTGATCTGTTCCCAAATTGATTGATTCAAACCTAAGAGTAGAGCTTTGGAGTTTTGCATTAATTACAGGTTTGAACCTATCTTTAATGTCATAAAGGTCTTCGAGCTTTACTAAAGGCTTAGGAATCACGTTATCTTGAGATGTTTCTTTCATTTGAGAATCATGGTCATGCTCTTCAATGATTTGATTGTCATAAGACTTTTCAGAGGTTAAGAATTGCAAGATGTCCTCGTCATGGTTGAAAACCCTCCAGTTAGTGATGTTATCGGGAACTGAAGGTCTAAAAATTAATTCTATAGAAAATCTATCAAGGCTATAGTCTTCGGAAGGGAGGAGTTTGGAAGCTACGTTGGCTAGTAAATCAGCTGCCGAGTTTTGTGATCTTGGAATTGAAGAAATGTTGAATGCTGAGAAATGCAAAGTAAGATCTTGCACTAGCGATTGATAATGCTTAAGGTGGCTTGAAAGGCAATGAATTGTATTTCTTACCTGTTTAACAATGATCTCACTATCACCGAATACTTTTATATATTGGACTTTAAGGTCAATTGCCTTATATAGTCCCTGCACTAGAGCTTCGTATTCGGCCGTGTTATTGGTGCATTCAAATTCTAATCGACAGGATAGCATTGTTTTTTCGCCTTGCGGACTAACCAAGATGCAACCTGCTCCTGATCCCTCACTGGACTTAGAGCCATCAAAATACAAAGACCAAAATAAAGGAGAATCAACAAAAGTATTTACATCTTTTTGATTTTCGTTGAAGCATTTGGATAAATTGGTTTGTGAAAAATTTTCTACTTGAGATGTACAATGGTTAACTAAAAAAGGGGAAGATTGGGCAACAAAGTTGCCAAAGAATGATTCTGAGGAATAATTTCCCAAAATGTTGTTGTTGAAGGCCACAGGCTGGTTTTCTTGTTCGAAGTCGGTTACTGTGTGAGTCATGTGTTTCTCACGGTCGATCCTTATTTGATTTGGCTTACCCTTATAGGGGAGCCACATATGTGACCAATCTGTGGAAATGTATCCATGCAGTTTCTCAGACCAATCTCTGCTCAAAATTAAACCATAGAATTCAGGTATGTCAGCAATCAAAATATCTATTCTCTGTACTATTCTGGGATCAGCAGACAACCTGATAGTCACGGAATTAATTTCTCCAATAACCTGTACTTTGGTTCTGTCTAACTGTACAATATGAATTGCGGACTTCTGGGGTTCTATGTTCAGTTTAGAAAAAACTGAAGCTGGCATAATATTAGATGAAGCCCCTGAATCAATTAAACAGTTATGCAGATTTCGATTATAGATTTCATAGGTGAGCAAGAAAGGTGGGGTATGAGAATTGGATCTATCTCCGATCAGAACCGAATCGGTAGCTTCGACCATATCTGGAGGGGGTTGTCCTGAATCATTAGCAGCTTTTGAACTGGGAAGAGGAGAAGAGGGGACAGCGTTAAATTCTCTTAGGAGCAATTTTTGCTGATGTTTTAACTTACTTAGTTCAAACATGGTTATGTTTGCCTTAGTCTTTTTCATATCATCAACAATATTATACTCCATGGAGTCAGATACCACTAGTGTCTTGGATGTTGAAGGAGAGTTAGAAATCGGAGGCTGGTTTTGAGGGGCTGCTACCGGAGACTTCTTTGGAAGAACTTTTTCTTTTGGTGTGGCAGCACCTGCACTCCTCTTTTTTGTAGTTGTTTGAGTAGGTTCAGAAGCGATTTTACTTCTTGTAGTAACAGGAAAAGCTTCTTCTTGATTCTCGGTGTCAGAATTTGGGAGTATGAAATCCCACATGCCGTGACACTCAACTACTTCTTCTTCATCATCCGTTTGAGAGGTTGATTCCTCTTCTTCTTCTTCCTGTTCAGAGTCTGCATTAGATATAACATTGGGTGGCTTTGTTTCAGTTTTCTTGAAAGTTCTAAATGGTCTTTTGTTCGAAGTTTCGGCCACCTGTTTTTTAATTTCAACCATTTCATTAGACAATGTTTTAAGGACCTTTTGTAAACCTTCCATGTCGTATGGGTCCTTTGGGGTCTTTTTCTTAGAATCTTCTTTAAATGAAACTTTTTTGGATTTTCTATCCTCCAAGGCAGCTTTCTTCTCTAGAGCATTAATACGCTTTTCAACTGCAAGTGCTTCCTTCATGTTTTCAGCTAAGGTAGGTTTGCCAGCCCTGTCAACAAAAATAGCTATATTGGAAGGGAGGGCAGTAATGTACCATTCGCTCCTAATTTGTTCACTTGGTTTCGAAGCGGTGGGGATTTTATTTAGGAGTTTGTTGAATCGAGCATTAAACTCCTTTATTGGTTCCCTATGCTCTATTCTCAAATTGGAGAGGTCGTTTATTAAAGTCGCTAGAGACCTGTCATCTCCATATTTGGTAAGGAACTGCTCTTGGCATGTGGTCCAGTTGGTAATAGAACCAGAAGGTAATGAGAAGTACCAGGATCCTGCCGATCCTTGTAGGGTATAAGGGAAAAGTCTGACAACAACATCTTGTTCTGTCACTCCTTTTAAGTTAACTGCTAACATGAAATTGTTAATATGTTCTTCAGCTTGTGTTCCGTTATCTGGATTAAATTTAGGCAACCATTTTTCGGGAGCATCAGGTAGATCATGTAATGGTCCGGGCATATTGACTGCACTTGGCGTAGTCCATGGATCTGCCATTATGCTGGCGATAATAGTTGTTACTACTATTGGTATTCTAGATGACTGAGGAGAAGAAGTTGTTGGAGCGAGAGTAGCTTGAGATGCTGTAGTACTTGTTCCCTGATGAACAACAATGTGTAACGGAGGAGTGGATGGTTGTCTTCGCAGAGGAGGAATTGAGATGGAAGATATGGAAGAAAGATCTTCACTATCAGATACTTCAGTAATCTTCTTAGCCTTTTTCCTTTTCGGTAAAGGGAACTCAGTAGGTTCGATACCAAGTTTTTCGCTCTGAAGTCTGGTAAGTGGATGGGATAAGTTTAACTGCGAGGTCACACTGCTTTGTGATACTTCAGATTTCTGAGGTGAAATCGAGAAGCTCTGAAGTTTATGGATAAGAGACTGAACTTCAGGGGATTCAAGACTTAAATGTTCTGAAATATGATGGGTATGAGCAGTGGTGGTTGATTCCTCTTTTTCTCGATTGTGTGCCGGAGAACCAGCATGTGATTGAGAAGGTGTAGAGGATTTGGAGGGAGAATTACTCTTAGAATGGTTTGCAGATTTGGACCTACTTTCCATTCACAGTCGATTGCCCTCCTTCTAGCGCCAAAAATGTTGATGCCCCGAAATTCGTTGCAACAACATCGGGGAAACCACCCGGTCCGGAACTTAGTGCAGCTCCTTTTCCGTTTGGAATAGTGGCTCCGACTGGGGATAATGGGACCAGTTTCCCAAAGATTATAAGTAAACGGGATGGATGAATGATTTACGATGTAAGGTGATAATAAATAAATAACTAAACTACAAAAGAAATATAATAACTATAAGCTAATCCCGGGACTTATCGATTCATTTGAATACAGCGTTTGATAATTTAGGCTTACTGGCAGGCATATAGATGACACTAACAATAAGCATAAATGTTTAAATCATTTAAGATTGCTCTGCATAAGTAGTTATGCAGAGCGATAATAGCGAATTACTGTACTCAGTCATTTATATCATTGTTACGCGCATGATTAAAAGAGATAACAAATCACAAAACATTCAATAGTGATATGAAATGCAGACTTGCTGTTATATTGCATACATGTAATCAACAATAGCAAAAGTAATAACACAGCAATTCATATAATAGAAAAGAGAACAGATACAGATAATAGTACCATGCAAGCTGTTTGATCAATCCAATATATTAATCGCTATGTCGCGGTTCCTCCTTCAGACCAGAAAGCATTCCAAGCAAACGACAATAGTGCACAATTTACTTAAAACAGCCTTCCAAGTAAAATTAAGAACCAGTGGTCGAGTTTCAAAAAAGAATATAGACTGAAGCACAATAGTGCAAACTTCAGCCTTTAAGTCTTTTACAAAATTTTACGACCCTTTCCAAAACAATGAAAGGATCTATAAATACTATGCTAATCTAAAATATCTAAATATCTAAAACTGAAAAACAACTAAATCGGCATTAACAAATATCATTTTGTATTTTGGTGATTCGGCAGTCGGCGGCGATGTTTCAGTCAGAGGTCTCTTTGCCTTTACTCCTTTGCTGACATATCGCCAGCATTGGCTCTACTTCTGGTGGAGTATTGAGGCGTGAAGTCAGCTGTGCATCATATGTGGCATCTCGAATATCGGCAATCAGGTATCGGAGAGCATCTGTTAGACAATTAAGAGCCGACCTTTGAGAATGTGGTTTAATCAGGAAAAGCCAGTATGAATCGGCGGTCAAGGTATTTACTCCAGTAATTAACCGCCCTTGTTTCTCCAGATCAGGGTAATTCCTGAGCTCCAGCATATTTGCCGTTGTTATGTTTCCAGGTGTGCATTGTGAAATCATGTTTGCCAGATACAATGTATCATTGACTAGATTGATCATGTTACTGGCAATCATTTTGCACCTGGAGGCTGCTCTTTCTGCTTTCATCATCTGTGTGTTCCATTCCATGAAGAGTATGTCCTTGTATGTTACACAGATTCGGGAGAAATTTGCGGCTTGCCCTTCTAGAGTGTCTTGCCATTCAATATATTCTGTTATATCGTCTTCGGCCTGATCCAACTTACTTCTGGCTTTCTCGATTTGTTGACACACTGCTGTAGATGTTTCACACAGTGACTCAGCTTCAACAAGTTGTTGGCATAAGATCCTGATTTGAGATATCAGTGCGTTGTTTATTCGAGTTGCCTCTGCTCTGAAATCATTGATACTCTTGGCGCTCTTAATACCTTCAAGCTGAGCTGATAGCTGAATTATTTTCTCGTCTTTAGCTTGTATCATCAGCTCATTCGATGCCTTCAACTGGGATAATGCTTCTGACAATTCTTTTGCTTTCTGAATGTCACTTTGGTCTATCCTCAGTTGTTCAATTCACTGGGTTAACAAATGATTCTCTTGTTGTTGGGCCAGCAATTGTTCCTCTGCCTGTGCTGCTTTATTCCTTGCCTCTATCACTTCTGCTTGTAATGCGTATATCTCATGCTCTTTAGTCTTCAAAAGAAGACTTACTTCGGATGCTTTGTCAATAGTTGTCGCTGAATAAGCTCCCGCAAATTGCGATAGCTTTGTCATATCTTCAGAGGGATCCAATTCTCCCTTCCAGACCACATTGCCCGTGATTGTTTGCTCAGGCAAAATAGAAGGTTGATCAAGCCTTCGCCTTTTCCTCGAGCGCCTTACAATGGCTCTATGCTTTGGGCTGTAGAAAATGTCTAGAGGAGGAATTTCCTCCACCTGAAGATCAATTTGATCGGATGGGTCTTGAGTGATTACCTCTACATTCTATACCATGGGTGAGCCGCTGGTTCCCTCTAGAACCGGAGAAGAAGTAGTATTGGGAGTCTTAGAGGCGTCTGAGTCTTTGGAGGCTTCCTTACCACTTATGATGGAATCGAATTGGTTCCATTCTTTAATTAATTCAGGATCAGTAGAGACTTGCTCACTTTGTTCTGTTTGAGCTTTACTTTGTTCTTTCTCTCGTTCAATCCTCTGTTGTTCCTCCAATGCCTTCCGCCGTTGCTCCTCCTGTGCTCTTTGCTGCTGTTCTCCAATGCCTTCCGCCATTGCTCCTCCTGTGCTCTTTGCTGCTGTTCCTCCAATTCCCTTTTCTGCCTATCTTCCAGTTCTTTCTTTGCTTTCTCTTCTTCTTCTCTTTTCCTCTGTTCTTCTAACTCCTTTTGTTTTCTTAGCTCTTGATCCTTTTGTGCCTTTTGCTGCCTTTCTATTTGATCCTTTCTATGCCTCTCTGCTTGCAGCTTGTTTTGCCTTTCCTCCTGTTGTCTATCATATTCTTTAGTTGTAACAGGAGATAGGTGTATTTGCTGCTGACCAGGCTCGCTTGAAGAGGATGTTTGGGCTGTAGATAATAAATCTAGAGGCAAAGTTTGCAACCTTTGCTTTCTAAGTTTATTAAATTCAGTTAACTCCTCATCTTCATAACTCAATTTAGCAAGTTGTCTGACTTGGCTTATTGAATCGGCACTCATGAACAGGTCGTCAAACTGGTCTTCTTGATGAACAACCTTTGACAGTTTGGCCTGTTCCAAGGCAATGAAAGCAGTCTTTTTTGGATCATAGAGTCTATTTGGAATAGAAGCCAGGGATATCAATTGGAGTTTTGCTGCTTCCTTCTCTGCATGCTTGTAATTCAGCAGCGTATAAACTCCAATTCTTAAAGGAAAAGAGGGCCATCCTCTCTTTTTCTCCTCTTTGAGAGTTTGTGTGACACCCTCAGACATAATCTGGTAGGAGATTTCCCGGGCTAACAATTTATCTGGGACGTACAGGGGGAGGACATGTGGCTTAGCTTTGCTTCCAAAAACTCTAATATAGGTAAAATGTTCTTCGCCAAACCAATGGGCTACGGCTGGGAGATCAAAAGAAGCTTCATAGGAAATTCTAGGGATAGGTCTGTCAAAAATAGAATAGTGAACGGGAACCATAAAACCATTGCAGATTTGATATAAATGGTCTTTGTGAGAGGGTTTCCACAATTTCCGATGGTACAAGTGAATGGGTGTTGGGTCATGGGTTGTCCATCTCCAACCAAGGACAGGAAACTCAGAATTAAAACAAAGGGTATCCATAATGTAAGCAGAGTAATAGAATGGTGGGATTTTTCTCTCAGTGACTCTGGTTTTGGCCCTAAACTCACGAATAGCCATGACCAATTTATCAGACAAAATAGTGGCCCAATCCATGATTATACTATTGACGGCTGCTTCCATTAAAGGAACCATATCAATATGAATATTTGCAGAGTCATGAAATCCCCACAATCTACACATCATAATCCCGGCGTAGCAATAAGGTGAAGCCAAAGAAGCATTGGAGTACTTACCCGACATATCATGCTTGTGTTTAGTTGGATTCTGCCTCCACTCTCGGAGAGGTTCGGATGGCGATTCATTCTCCTTCGCGAATTTCTCCAAAAAGGCTCTATTATAGACTAGCTCAATTCAATTCAATTCAATTCATGGCTCTATTACCATGATGGAGGGAAAATTGAATTCAATTCATGAGGAACCAATTTAGATATCTCAATATTAGAGCCATGAAATATTGTATAGTAAATGAAAATCTATATTACAAATATCCATTAAATATTATCTTATTGTGTTTGATTGAGAATGAAACGGAAGGGGTGATTGAATAGTTTCATAAAGGATTTTGTGCAGGTCATTATGCTTAGGAAGAAACAAAAAATAAAATACGTAGAGGAGGGTTCTATTTTCCAAATTTGTTTATATAGGTTGGATCAAAGGTGAGAAGTTGTATTCCTTTTCAAATTTTTGTAGGAGAACAAAGGTTAGCAACACTCCCTCTTATTCCAGTTTCAGTTGAAGCTCCTTTCTTGCAGTGGGGATTAGATTTTATTGGTGAAATAGTTCCTTCTTAAAGTAATCAACACAGATGGATACTTACAACATTTGATTACTTCACAAAATGGGTAAAATTTATTCCTGTAAAGAATGCAACAGATGTAGTAGTTAATAAACTTATTGAAGAAAACATTCTGTCTAGATTTACTTGTCCAAGACAAATAGTAACAGACAATGCTCAAGCTTTTAGTAGTATTAAGATGATTTAATTTTTCCAAAAATATCATATTTCCTTAAATCACTCTACACCTTATTATCCACAAGGGAATGGGCTGGCAGAATCATAAAACAAAATTATAATCAAATTCATCAATAAGGTGTTAGCAAGTCATAAAAGAAATTGGGATAGTCATTTCAAATATGTAGTATGGGAAAATAGAGTTTCACCTAAGATTTCCATTGAAAAATCTACTTTTCAACTTTTTTATGGAATAGAAGCTATTTTCCCTACTCAATTAGCATTTCTAGTCATGAAATTTTTGTAGGATTCATATGAAGACACTGATGATTTTTCAAGAAGGATAGATAAATTATTGAGCTAAATCAAGATAAAGAAGAAGTTCAACACAAACTTTTACAATATCAGGACAAGGTGAAAAGTTTTTTTCACAGAAAAGCTAAAGAGGGGGATTTCAGACAAGGTGAATTAGTTCTTAGATGGGATGCAAGAAGAGAAGAAAAAGGGAAGCATGGAAATTTCGACAACCTTTGGTTGGGACCTTTCAGAGTTGCAGAAGTCAAAGGCAATAACACCTTCATTCTTTGGAATTTGGAAGGAGAATATTTCTCATTGCCTGTAAATGGGCAAAATTTAAAATATTACATCTAGTACTAAGTAATTTTTTCGTCACCAACATTGTATATATTCGGTTTTGTTTAAATTTCTAGAGCAAGTGTGATTTTTCATAGCAAAGACTCCATAGCCTGAGGAGAAGGCACATGGATCTGCAGGTTCTCTGCATCATGCGACAGGAAGCAATCCCTAGATGGAGTTGATGTTGTAACTTATTTCCAACTATGCATTTAATTCTTTTTGAAGTGAATAGTTTCTTTCAAAAATTAAGTTCAAAATTATTTTCTGCATATTGTAATAAGCAAACAAGTCCAAATGTTGCTTTTAAAATTTGTATCAGCACGAAAAAAATATTTAAATTATTATTTTATGTAAATAAGTCACTCTCACTCTATCATTTTTCATAACACATCTCTTAATTGGACAATAAACGTTGCTCATATATCATCACTCTATCATCTTATTCATGAGGATGATCCCAAACAATCTAACAGGATTATCTCGGATGAGATCATTGACACATCCCTCCCATGGGCATACTTTGATGGATCTGCATAGCTTGATGGTTGTGGGGGGGAGTGGTTCTTTATCTAAATAATGACCTGCATTACAAAATTAAAATTGGACTTGGTTGTGGCACAAACAATTTCGTTGAACTTAGCAGCCTCAGACACCTTATGTCTTTCTCTATAGAAAAGGGATGCAGACACTTACAGATCTTTGGTGACTCCAAAATCATCATAAATTGGTTCAACCATCAATCTACTTGTCACGTGCACACACTGTAGAATCTCTTGGACAAATTTCTACTATTAAAATCAAAATTTGACTATGTTTCTTGTCTCCATATTTACAAGGAAAGAAACTAACTTTCTGATCATCTTTCCAAGGAGGCAATGATCCTTCCACGTGATCACAAGATAATTCAAGATCAGACTGGGCACACCTTCTATGAGTACTTTCACAAGCCTTTTGCGGATCCAGGGTCAGCTATACCCTGATTTTTTGGATATCTTTTGTTTTGAATATGATCCACTATCATGTCTATTTTACTGAACTGTAAGTTTTGTCTATATTATGTATATTTCTTAGAGTATATCAAGTTACAGTCATGTAACAAACCTATTTATTATGTATGTGGCAAGGCCACCAATTTTGACATATGCTTCATGTTGAAGCATCTACAGCATGTAATTTTCTATATTAATGATGCGATTGAGGGACCCCTCTCACTCCTGATGGATAATGAAGGGGGGCTCTACAAAGTTGTTTTTGTTTTACTGCTTGTCTTTACATGGTACACTCCCAGTCATTGCAAGACCCACCCCCTTCCCCCCTTCCCCGCAAACCGCTTCCACCCACTGCCAACACCTTCACCAACACTCCCACTAATCTAGCATGTTATTAATGCTCCCTCTAAAATAACCATCGCCAAACATTTTAGTAAGTTAGCAGATTTATCCATTAAAATTATTTAATGCTCTTGCCAACATTCTGATTAATAAATGTTGGTGCACCAATAATGGTAATTTGAGCTAAACCATTGAAAACCCATTCCAAATTTAAATATTTTTTATCACCCCATTACTCATCCTTTTTTCTATTCTTGACCAAATAGCTCTGACATACCAAACAACGATCAATTGTAGCAATCTTCTGTGTTATCAACCATCAATTTGACTAGGTAATTTCTTAAGTTATCCTTTGTTCTATTAATTTCTTGAAATGGCTAGTCAAAAGGGAAAATCCAAAATAGTTGTAGAGAGTTCGACCCTACCCCCTGTGATTAACCTGGATGAACTCCCTTTGATCGATACATAGTTCAAAATCACTAAAACTCAATGTGAATTTGATCTTTATGAACTCCATAATTGGGCATATCAAAAATTTGAGGATACTAGTGATGAATTTTTCTTCCTGGTTTCATTGTTGCCTATATTTTGTTTTCCCCAAACCCATCAAATCTTGAATTCATCACCTAGTGTGAGAGTCATTGCTTACCCAGCCAAAGAGCCATAATGGCTAGAAATAATGAAATATTGTTCTCAATAACCTCTGAATCCATTTGTCAAGCATTTCAGATCAATCCCCAAGGTCCCCTTCATCCTTTTTCAACTGATTCCCTCATGGAAATTTACCAGAATCTTACCTTTCAGCAGTGAGCCCACATTTTTGAGTATTTTTTCCCTGAAAAATTTAGAATTGCCCAAAACTAATCCACCATATTCTTCTACAATTTTTCTAGATATGTCTAGGAAATTTATTTCTATAGTTTCTTTTCTTTGAGGGTATCAAATTGTTCATTGGGTAGATGAAGTCATCCTCATATGTCTGTAAATTTTTTCATCGGGAAAGAAACCCTCAATTCTTTTAGTTTTAGCCAAATTTTTATCAGATGTTATCCATGACCAATTCCTAAAATTCAGTGTTGAAGGATATTTCAAACATCAGTATATTATATTCTATCTGTTTTTATATCGTCAGCCCCTAGAGGTTTAAATTTTCATTACAAAAGTTGGATTCACAGGGAAAACAACAATCAATCATCCCCTGGACCTGTTAGGTTAGGAAAAACATAGAGGAATACTCTTTCAATGATTTTGTTAATCAGTTTTTGCATATGGCATTATGTCTTTTGAGTGTAGGAATTTACAGGGTAATTTCCTCAGACAGAACACCAAAGGACACCACTCACAAACAAATCACAGATCAATACATCAATATTCTTGACGTGGTTAAAACCCTCAAAGAGGGAAATAGTCCACAGCCTAAGCCAACGCAGCCGCTTCAGCCAATTTATTAACAAAATAATGAAAATTTACATAATGTTCTCTCATGAATGGCTACCCTACAAATGACCCTCCATGCTCTTTAAATAGAGATCATGGAACAATCAGGTGTTAAGCCATGGATCAAGTGTCAGTAATACCAAGGAGAGAATGAACCATTGGATCACTTCATGTTTAGAACATATTGTTGGCTTGTTGGGGCCTGACCCAGGTTCAAAGTGATTTAGCCAAACAAATCTCGACACTACCAGCCCTTTCGGCAACAGTCTGTGGTGCGCGGACTGAGGTCTCCCCCGAGGTAGTATGGGAGGGTGCTAGAACTAGGTTTCCTCACCTTAGGGATGTCTTGATGAAGTCTAGGAGGTTCGCAAACCGAACCCGTGCACCTTTGTTGCTCCACGTAGCCATCTGTCCTTCGTAGCTTGTGCAACTGCTTTTGCACAGCTCTGTAAAGAGCGCGAAGAGGTGTTGTCTAGACCCTTTATCCTTACTATACTATTATTATAGATCTTAACTTAATTGCGTGTACCCAATATTCTCATTAATCATTCAACATTTATAGCAAGTGTGCACAATCATAAAATTGTAAAGAGATGCATAAACATAACAGAAGCATAAACACACAGTATTTCAGAATCAACTTATCTTTTATTAATCCTCTCTTCAGATACAATCCCAACTTTGCCCTGCGCACTCAACTGCAGGGGTCCGCGCACACAGCTGCAGACTCTACCAGGCCTCTGCGCACACAGCTACAGCGCCTCTTCCTACTACTATAATCCAAGACTCAAGCTTATAGACACAGAGTGAATTCATCATCCAAGATCATCATAGGACTTAAGACCTTGACTGACTTTACACTTAGAGCCTCACTCTATTTATACAATCCCATGGTCCGCGGACCATGGGTAGGCCAACACACTCTACATTAAATTACATTATCTTAGGGCGGACAACCCTAGATTCTTGTGCTCCACGCCCACATTTCGCGGGGTCTTTACATTACACTTGACCAAAATCCGGCTTCAAGCCCCACAAACATACTATGGGGGGATCTGCTGCCCAATAGGCCCCTAACATAATCATCGTGACTCATCCCGAGTCACTCTACTAGCGCGACGATCTTTGTGCAAAGCCCATCCAGCTGTGCCTATGCTGCGCGAAGGTACACAACGCACCATGCTGTCGTCGTTTGGATCTGCTCCATTTCTGCTTCTGAATCATCTGCGCCTGACCTAATTCTCTACTTTGATGCTAGCTTCTAGTACCTGTGTTTATAGTCTCGCACCTCTGTCCGGCTTGTCGGGTCGCGAAAACTATACTTTGGTCGGTTAGTCAAACAGCCAGCCCACCTGTGTAGGGCTTCAGGCGACTGCCATTTACTCTTCCAGGGAAGGGTTCTCCATTAATTTTGACTAGCTAGACCGTGCCTCCGCCTGTAACTTCTTTTACCACATATGGTCCTAACCAATGCATTCTGAGTTTCCCAGGAAATTTTTTGAACTTGCTGTCATAAAACAACACTAAATCGTTTACCTTGAATGTGCACATATTGATATGGCGATCGTGCTAGGCTTTCTCAAGTTGTTTCTGTACCTGGTGATAGAATCCTGCCAGAAACCATTGTTCCTTGAGCTCTTCTAATTGCGCAAGTCTCTCTTCCAAGGCTTCGCGGTCCGACGTGCCTATAATTGTTGCTATATGCAAACTAGGTACGATGTATTCCATTGGCATGACTACTTTCATGCCATAGACTAACCTGAAAGGAGTCTGACCTGTCAATTTCTTGGACATGGTTCTGTATGCCCATAATATGGGAGGTATGCATAGGTCCTAGTCGTTTCATTGGGCGTTACATACTTTGGTCAGCACAGTCTCCAGAATTTTGTTGAATGCTTCTACTGTCCCATTAGCTTGTGGATGGTACAGTGTACTTTGCTAATGATACACCTAGAATTCTTCGGTGAGAGTGTTGATGGTTTCATTCAGGAAGAGTGTCCTGCAGTCACTCATTAAAATGTTCAGGCAACCAAATCGTGTCAACATGTTGTCAAACAAGAATTCCGCAGTTGTAGCAGCCGTGCAGTCCTTAACCGGTTGTGCCTCCACCCATTGAGTTTGGTATTTCGTCGCGGTGATGATGTAGCACGCACCTGTCTTCCCCTGAGGTTTGATTGGTCCCACAAAGTTGATTGCCCATTTTTCGAATGGTTGCAGCGTCATCTATGGAGTGAGTGGCATCTCATCCCTTCGTGATGGTTTCCCATTCCTTTGACATACGTCACAAGCCTGACAGTGTGCTTTTGAATCTTGATGTAAGGTTGGCCAGCATAGCTGTTATAGACATTTTTGTGCCTTACAGCTCTAAGCATGAAATGTCCATAAACCAAGGGATCCTAAGTCCCTAAAAGTGTTGTTCCAGCCCCTAAAGGAACAAGGTCAACAAATTACAGCTTCTCCCAGAAGTTCTCCACCAGAAACTGCTCAGAATCAGTCAAATCAGGATCATTTCAGCTGCTCCACTAGCTAGTTGTGTTGCATAGCACCCAAGTACACTAGCTAAGTGCGTTACAACGCACCTAAATGCACTACCAGTGTGCGTTGAGTGGGAAATGACAAATGGCAGTGTCATTCCGCGAGGTGGACAGACAATGGAAGCTTCCAGAATCTTACCCAATGACACTTGCCTCACTGAGTTCGACCAAGGATGAGTAAGAGGCTCTCAGTCTCCAAGTGGAAACAAGAACTGACAGAGAGAGGCCACTAGTCAAATCATAAGCTGACTCATCCTCTTTGCATACATCTATATATGGATCCCTCATCCCAGAGATCCAGAGGCTGGAATTTTGTACATTGCAGAGAATTGTTGTTGGTTTTGAGATAGATATCAGAGTATTGGGTGATTTATGCTTTGTTGGAGGTGAAGAGGGGACTCCTTTGCTAGGAGGTTGATGCTAGATCAGGAATCATCGGTTGTAACTCCTTTTGGATCTTCTTGTTATATCAATAAAACTATTTGAGTTTCTCCTACATGCTTGTGTATCATTGATGTCTGTTACATTTGTATGTTTAGCTTAAATCTGATCCTAAGCTATTTATGAATATAAATCCATGTCTTTGTGTAGTTTTCTTCTTCTGTGATCTTACAGGAACTTGGTGAAGCTGGGCAAGTAAGGGAGCAGGTAGCTGGAAGCTGTCAAAGAGGAGAGAGATTGGATCAAAGGACTAGCGCAAGACACAGGTTGGTTCATCCTATTCCTCTTCGTTTATAGTTCATAAAGAAGAATACGAAAGTAGTTTTCTCTGTTTGTTTCTAAGGTCACTGTCACACCTTAGTGGGATAGGGTCGTTCTGAGTAGACACTTTTCCCGTTAACAAAATGGCGACTCCGCTGGGGATCGTGTCTAGTTAGTTAGTTTGTGTTTCTCTTGTTGTCTGTTTCATAAACTTAGAAGTAGCAATCGAACTGCATTTGCCATTAACAAATGCAAAGTAGACATCTACTACTTCAATCCATTCACTAGATCTGTTTATGATCTGAACAGCTGATTCACAAATGATCTGATTGCCCTTTGTGATAGCTCTTAGACCTCCTTTAAATCTACCCTCTGATTGTGCATTACTGATTGCTTTCACTCGGCCAAAAACCATAGATTAAACTGCAAACCGTGACCTAGAACCTGGATAGAATTTTCGTTTCTGCCCCAGCGTAGGCTCTGTGAATAGATTCTGCATTTCAACGCAGTTCCCGAGAGGGCTACCTGCGCTGCAATCCAGTTTCTCTGTGTAACAGGTGCGCTGATCAGCCTAGCCTTGTGCAGCTGAGGTTCTTTGCTTCATTTTTTTAGTTTTGTCTCTGATTTTTGCAGCCTGTGATCAGTGTATGTGTCTGTTTAAAAACCCCTTTTCTTTGCCTTAATTCCGCCTCCTTTGTACAAAAATACTGTAGATGTTTTTGTGTGTTTGTTACATCATTTACAGTTTTCCATTGAAAAAGTAGAATAGTCATACTGTCGTCCTTTGATTTAGATCTGTCATAAGTGTCGATTTTGATCTTAGGAGAAAGTTTATTTGCTGTTGACAGTCGATTATGCTTTTACTTTTGCCTTTGGTTTGAATTTGTGACTTTCTAGTGTCGAAACGAGTATTTACTTCAAAATCATAAAGTGTCGTAATCATCTCTACCTTTTGATTTCAAAAAGAAGCTTGTTTGTGTTTGTCACTTGAAAGCAAATTCAGATTTGTACATCAACTTTCTTTTTAGGCATCAATATTAAGAAAGTGAAAAACAAATACATGCACATGTGCATTTGCATATTGACAGTCTGTTTGGCTTGATTTAGGAAAAGTGCATTTACAGTGTGATCTTTGCTCTTTGAGAAAAGA
Organism: Pinus tabuliformis; assembly: GCA_031772625.1. Lineage (NCBI taxonomy): Eukaryota > Viridiplantae > Streptophyta > Pinopsida > Pinales > Pinaceae > Pinus > Pinus tabuliformis. Next base: position 2,011,567,523 of record CM062817.1, on the reverse strand, counting down.
TTGTGTCTTGCTTTTCCCTTTGTAGCTAGGATTTTCATTGCTGAAAAGAGATAAAAGTTTGCTTATCATCTTTAGATTGCATTTTAGGAATTACATCTACATCTCATGGTGATCCCAAAAGGCAAACTTCATAAGAAAGATCAACTTAAAATAAATTGAATGAATCTAACAACGCTTTGGAACTTAACGCACAACATTTAGAGGTCTAGGCTAGAGACGTATTCCGGCGTTGTAAAACCTGGTAACTGTTGTCCTCACTGATGGTTGGGTGATGCCTCCACTTTGAGACGATAAGTGCCAGTACGGACTTGTGCTCCCACGTACCGTCGAGTAATCCGCAATCGTGGAAGAAAGTCAATTGAAACCCCGTCGTTCGCAGAGGCTTACGAGTCAACCGTCTTTGTCTCCGAAATCGAAACCAGTATGGACAAAGCGAACTCGTTTAACCGGTTCAAAATCTCCTATTAAAGTTAGAACAACTGTTCCAACGACATCAGAGATTCCGGTTACTCCAAACATTTCTGGAATCCCTGCCTCTACAGAAGAAGTTCAACAGCCACAGAGGGATAGTGATATTGATCCTAGTCTAAGAGTAAACACTTGTGTTACCGAACCAGTTCCATCTACAACCGGTTCGGAGAGTCTTTCTCTTCAAACATCTGTTGCTGTCGATTCCACACCTTCTTCGGCACCAGAAATATTTTACGGACTTGACGGTCTTCCCCTTCCACCTGGTCTGATTGCAATTGAAGAAATTGTAGAAGATCCTCAAACAAGTACTCCAACGCACTTTGGAGTCGGGATCACTCTATATCCTTCTTCATCAGAAGTTAGTCTACCACCAGCGGAAGTTCCTGTAGAATCATTAGGTAATCTTTTGGATAGACTACAAATGTCTGAACAACTGTCAACATCTAGAACTGTGTCCTCTGACACAGCGACAGCAGAACTCCGTGCTGTCACTCCGACAATGTTCGTCGGCATACCATCTGTCCCGACTAGCTCTCAACCGCTAGAAGGAGCCCACTCAGGGGCTATTTTGACAGTCTGGTCCGTTCCTGTTTGTTCATCCAGAATAATATCCAGAAACTCTTATGTTGAGTCTCAACAAATTGATCCGTTTGGAGGTCAATTTGGGCAGTCTGGTCCCCAAGGGCAAACAATCCCCTTGAGTTCTGGATTACCACCGTATGGGGGGTAGTATGCCCTTTCATTATCCCCTCTGCGAGGATATCCATACGGGAGTTCAAAACAATATTTAGGTTATACTGGAATTACCTCAAGTGGTTGGGTACCTATACTACCTCAACAACCAAGGGTTGTGTATTCGATGCAACAATGTGTACCTATGTTGAATATCTCGACTACACCAGCTATTGTGACGGTGTCACAAGTTCAAACGCTGCCTGTTGTATGCCAACCTCAGATTTCTCAGGTTGTAATGCAACAGCCCCTTGACCCTGCGACTCAACCACAATCGCCAACTAGTGGGGCGACACAGGTCCAGACGGGTACAATTACCCCACACCTTGGGCCAACGGTTAGTATAGCACAACAGCACATGACTTCACAACCATGGCTGGTGCAATACCAACAACCACAATTCCAACAAGTATACCAAGGTTCTGAGCAGCAAATCTTTGCGAACAGTGGACAGCCGTACATTCAAAACGGTCAAAATCAACCATTTTACAATGGTCATGTCCACCAACCTTATCAGTCATACCAGCATCAAATGCATTATGTTGGCATGCAAAGACCAACTGCTCAGGCAATCCCATCTTACCCTGGGTATGCTTCACCGAATCTGAATCAGCAGTTACCATTCGTGGCAACTTTAGAGTTACCTGATTTAAACCGGTTAACAAACGATCCAATTTCTTACGCCCCTTGGTGGCCAGTGATTCCACATAAACTTCCATCAGATATTCCTAAATTTAATGGAAATCCGGGTGAAGATCCATCGAATCACGTGATGACATTTCATCTATGGTGTTCATCAAACACCCTAAATGGTGATTCGATAAGACTTCGCCTCTTTCAGAGGACGTTAACGGGTCCAGCGGCAAAATGGTACATTAAATTGCCTAGAGCTTCGTTCGACAACTTCAGTACCTTAGACACAACCTTTTTAACCCATTTTCAATTACTGATAAGGTGTGAAACGGGAACAGAACTCCTTACCAACTTCAAACAGACAATGGCCACTCACATATCTGATCATATACATGAGTGGCGACGTCGTCGTAGGATGGTAAAAACGTACGTTCCCGATCAGCTATTAGCTGAATGGTTTATCAAGTCATTACTACCTTCCATCACGGAAGATGTGGCAAAGGGGGGAGTCGTAACGGAAGAGCAAGTTATCGCTTGTGCACAATATCTAGACTTGATCTATACTCAGTCCGGCACGCTCTACGACAAAATACCTGACGCCCCTAGACCGGAATTCTCAATTCCTCCTCCTCCTAAATCAAACAATGACTCTCACGCCGGCGATGGCTTGATTGGCACAACAGACACGAAATCGACAAAGGCTACGCCCAAGAAGGCCCGTAAGATTTCAAGTCAAAATGCAAAAGACTAACTTCTTGCTTCGGAAGTAAATTTCGTATCGACAGATAAGGGCAAAGAAACCAAACAACCAGGAAGCAAGAAGAAAGGCAAAGGGAAGAAGAAGAAACAGGAGGAGTCATCTCCTGAAAAATCTTCTTCAAACCCTCCTGGAAATAGGAAACCAAAAACTCCATGTCATATATGCGATGAGGATCACTGGACCTCAGAATGTCCGTACAAAGCTGAGCTTAAGAAATTCTTTAAAAGTTCGAAAACCTCAGCAGTGCTAACTGATCCGTTTCCGAATCCAGGAACAAATCTGGTTGAAAGTGGAAATGCTTCCCCGTCTCAAGTGTTGATGTTGTCGATTTCGAAACAGTAGAATGATGCTTTGATTTCGACAAGGAACAAAGATTACGGGAATCCGCAGCTGTCGAACAACAAGGATAAAGATCAACCAAGTAGTTCGACAACAACTTCGACAGAAGTTGTACCACCCACCATTCCTGAATTGACAATAAAACCGCCAAAGGGAGTAGTACACAAGTTGACATTTAATCCCCGCGCTAGCGCGGCGCAGCATTATAACATAGTGGTGACCTTATCTACCGTAGCATCGTCCCAATAGTCCCCAAGTGTCGCATACTTCAGCTCCACGTCTGTGACAATGTTTACCTACTTTGTTTTTAGCGGCGCAGTGATGTCGGGATCCTCGATTGATGGTCCTCAAACCACGTGACATCCTTCAATTTCTGGAATATTAATATTTTAGGGGTCATCATCATCCTCCTCTACTTTCACATTATAACATTCTAGGGCCCTACTTAACTAGGTTTCCCATGCTGGTTGAACTACTTGTTGTGGTTCCTGTGGTATTTTCAAGATGGCAGCTTTTACGGCTTGCAACGTGTCATCAATAGTATCTGACCATTGTCTTCAAATGCGAATGTTAACAAAAATCCCTCGCGCAACACATCCCATTCACCCGTACCATGTCAGAGTTTCGTCTCAGTTTACCAATTCATGGGTATGACATCCAGGGTATGGTCAAATAAGTGTACCCATTCAGGCTGAGTTTCTTCTCCATAGGCCTTGGTCCATTTGGCGAGGTGCACGCGCGAGTCATCTCGTCCATCGTATTTATCTTCTATCGGTAGTTGTAGTTCCCCAAATTGTAGGCACATCATCCTTCTACATCCGCGCCAGTTTTTGAAATTTCCTTGATGTGTTCCCCACCAGCGCGCAGGTGTACCACACAGCGCCCACTTCAACGCATCGAACCGCTGTTGTTCTGGTACTGCGCTATCAAACTTGCTCAAGAATTCATCCACCATTGTCAATGCATCATATGTTGGTAGATCTCAGGCCTGGGTTGTTACGAAATGCAGTGATCTAATCATCATGTTTCAATTTAGTGTTGTCACTCCATTCAATCGATTGTGCTAGCATTCATATTCTTCGTCTGAAACCGTAGTGTAGGAACTTGCGCGCTCCCACGAGATCCTTCCATATGCAGTCGGTTCACCCAATCCAGATTTCGCGCAGTTATCTTGTAGATACAATCCAACTCATCATTGCTTCCATCATTGCGCACAGGTTTAGTATAGCGCACTCCTTCAGATGGATCTAACGAAACTACTACACGTGGGGACTTTTTCTCGAGTATCATCTTCTGCTTCTGCAGGTTGATGACCCCACTCATATCGGTGGCCCAGACTATTCCTAGCAACGCGGGATAAGGATTTTTGTCATCAACAATATCTATTACTTCAAAGTTTGTTTGTGTGCTCACGCCTTCGATATCAACGGTTACCCCTTGCAACCTCCCCATGGGCAAAATATTCTGTTGGTTCGCCATTCGTAATTGAATAGGGGACGATTGCAACATGGGCCTGCCCATGAGTTCCCAGGTTTTCTTAGGTAACACATTCACATCCGACCCCAGGTCCAAGATTACCTAATCCATTTCGTATTCTCCAATCTGCGCTATCAATCTCATTTCCCTTCCCGTGTGCAATGTATGCTTTCCCAGTTGTCAAACTATGTGCGGTTCTCCCGACCCCGTGCACTGAGTGATCAGCTCTTGTAGTCCTTTAACTGCCTTACTATCACTCAATAGCTTCATGCATGTCTCTGGAAAGGTAGTAAGCATAGAAGTATCCATCCCTAGCTCTGGTTGATCCTTATTACTTGAAGTGGAGGCCTCCACGAACTTCTTCTTAGCTTCCATAAACCTCTTCTTTGCGCGTTCCAAGTAAAACTTAGGCTCCTTTGTAGGAGCCTTGCGAACCCATGTATCTTCCTCAAGTTGCTTCCCCTTATCTTCCCTTGTGGTCGTGCCACTTCTGAGCATCATGTTGACATTGGGGTCTTCTTCGCAGGGTTCAGATCTCATCATTTAGATATTCCGAGTGGGAGGAGGTTGCAGTACTCCTTTCTCGCGCATCTGTGTGATCAATGTAGGACAATCCACTAGTTCATGATCAAACTGAGCATAGTACAAACAATATATTCTCGTTGGTTTGGTACAATCGCAGGCTTAGTGCCCTGGTCCCTCGCAATTGTAACAAATCAACTATCCGCGGCCCCTTCCTGGTCCCATTCCCCCTTGTCCTCGACCTCAAACCTGAAATCTAGTGCGTGCCATCCCCACGGTTGGGTCAAGGCCTCCGGTTTCTATCTACATTCTATAGGCTGGGATTCGATCCATAATTAACTCATAGCTGCGACAAGTATGCTCGTTGTGGCCCACTAATCTACAAAAAATACAAAACAATTGTTGGGGAGTCTATGTATACTTCTGCAAAAAATGACAGTTATCCGTTGTGTGCTTTCCCCCTATCTCACAGATCGTGCATCATAGTGTGGGTGCTGCACTTGGCCTTGCCTGTGCCTCTGGTCTCAATGTTATTGGTCCCCCTCTTTCTAAGCAATTTGCGAATACTAGATAGTGGTCTTTGTCATGGCCCTAGCCTTTGCATTTTATGCACCATTCTTCTTCGCGTGCCTCCAGCTGCAGTGCCCTATCTTGCTTCAAGCTCTGCATTTCCAGGCAGAGATTCTATAGCTGCGTGTGGATTCCTTGAACTCCTAGCCTCGGATCCTGTATCAGTGTTTCATGCAACCTCATTGCCATTTCCAACACTTCGGCCTGGGTTGAAAGCTTCTGCTATGACAGCGTCGTCCTTAGGTGTGGTGTCAAAGATGTCACAAACCATGTGCAGTGCTTCACATCCATTAGTGTCATATTAGCCTCGCGGATCGTACTCTTCAGCCGTTGATCCAGATCCCAGGTGGTATCGCCTGGAAGCATCGTGATCTCTTTGAATCCAATGATTGACTATGTTTCTGATTTTGGCCGGCTAAATTCTCTGTTCAGCACATTCTAGATCTCCGCTATTCCTTCATTTGGGTGATCATTAGAGTGCTTGATATACCATGTCAAAGCGTGATCCTGCAACGTGCTCACCAATGTGACCTTCTTAATGTTGTTGTCTGTGACCCCTTGTGCTTCCCACACTGCCCTTACCATGAACTAGAACTGATTCAGATCCTCATTTCCCACTCCTCTCAATATGGGTAGCTTGATCGTGCTCGCCATGCTAAACTGCGGGTCTGGTGGAGGTGGGGTGGGTGAAGATGGAGGTGAAGGAGGTGAAGAGGGTGGTGGTGTAAGTGGAGGTGGTAACTACGAAATGCGTTGCCTTATCAAACTGACCGCACTTCTCAGAGAGACCCGAGCGAGCTCTTCCTTGCTCTCTCGCGAAGGTGAAATCAAGGGACTGTTTCCTAATTCCCTGCTACCTTTGTAGATCCTTCCGCTCTGCGTCATTCCAAACATTAATGTATTCGCATCACCCGTTTTTCACATAACAACATCTTAATCCAGGTATTTAGGGATTTAATGTACCTACCTCGTGGTCCCTTGAGAAAATGTCGCTTTGCTTTGTTGTAGCTCACGGTCATGTCTATCGCAAACTCAGTGATAAATCCCCCTATTATCCAGTCGAGCCAATGGTCCACAGCTCGTGCGATCTTATCTTCTGATGTCTCTAGTCTGTGCACTAATTCTAGAGTCCAAACTATTGGTTGATCGAGCTTATACCTTCCCTGGCTGTTGGCTAACCTCGCAATCCACTCATACAATTCAAAAGGGAAAGATGCAAAGAATATCTCATGGATTTCCATATATACGTAGCAATCCAGCCACCTCTTCTCGGATATCTCCAGAGTTATGTTTTCCTGTGTCACGAACTCGTGAAGCTTCTTGTCCAACCACTCTTAAATTTCCTCCTTTGTAGGGTTCCAATGGCATGACATCAGACATCCCTTAGGCAGATCCCGGTCCTGGCAACGAAACCATTTGTTGGCTTGTTGGGGCCTGATCCCAGTTTCAGAAGTGATCTAGCCAAACAAATCTCGACACTACCGGCCCTTTTGGCAAAAGTCCATGGTGCGCGGACTGAGGTCTCACCCGAGGTAGTATGGGAGGGTGTTGGAACCATATTTCCGCACCCTAGGGATGTCTTGATGAAGTCTAGGAGGTTCGCAAACTGAACCCGTGCGCTTGTGCTACTCCGCGCAACTGTCTGTCCTTCACCGCTTGTGCAACTGCTTTCGTGCAGCTCTGTAAAGAGTGCGAAGAGGTGTTGTCTAGACCCTTTATCCTTACTGTGCTATTATTATATATCTTAACTTAATTGCATGTACCCAATATTCTCATTAATCATTCAACATTTATAGCAAGTGCACGCAATCATAAAACTGTAAAGAGATGCATAAACATAACAGAATCATAAGCGCACAGTATTTCAGAATCAACTTATCTTTTATTAATCCTTTGTTCAGAAACAATCCCAACGCTTCCCTATGCACTCAGTTGCAGGGGTCCACACACACAGCTGCGGACTCTACCAGGCCTTTGTGCACACAACTACATAGCCTCTTCCTACTACTACAACCCAAGACTCGAGCTTACAGACTCGGAGCGAATTCGTCATCCAAAATCATCATAAGACTTAAGACCCTGACTGACTTTACACTTAGAGCCTCACTCTATTTATACAATCCCATGGTCCACGAACCATGAGTAGACCGACACACTCTACATTAAATTACATTATCTTAGGGCAGACAACCCTAGATTCTCACACTCCGCACTCGCATTTCGTGGGGTCTTTACATTACACTTGACCAAAATCTGGCTTCAAGCCCCGAAAACATACTATGGGGGGATCAGCTGCCCAACACATATCGTGACCATCGGATTGTAAGTTACAAAAGTACATAGTAAATAAACACACTTTACCTAAATCTACACTAGACCAAGTTATACTTAATTATTTCCTATGTGTCGAAATATCCTAACATCCCCCCTTAAGAAAACCTTGGGATAGGATTGAAGGATGTACAAATATGACACAATAGGAGAAGGAAGGAGGCATTAGAGCCTATCCCCCCTTAGTGACAACTTCCTGAACCCAACCATATATCGAAGTTTAGTAAACTTCGCCTCTGTGAGACCCCTTGTAAATATTTATGTAACTTGATCATCTGTTGAACAATATTTCACTCCAAGAACATGGTCATGAATGAGTTTTCTAATGAAGTGCATGTGCAGTTCAACATGTTTGTTGCATTGATGTCGGACTGGATCTTTGCATAGTTGAATGGTACTTTTATTATCACACCAAAGTGTAGTCGGATGCTGCTGCTAAAAGCCAAACTTTGACAGGATTTGACAAAGCCACAGGGCTTCCTTACTAGCTTCTATAGCACCATGATACTCTGCTTCTGCTGAAGAAAGAGAAATGGCACTTTGTTTCTTGCAAGCCCTTGTAATAGGTCCTAAACCAAGAGTGAACACATAACCTGTAGTAGACTTCCAATCATCAGGGTCACCAGCCCAATCAAAATCAGCGAAACCAACCAATAGAGGAGATGCTTATGCACTGTAATGAATCCCAAAATGAACTGTACCTCGAACATAATGAATTATTCTTTTAGCTGCTTTCCAATGACTTTCATGTGCGTTTTGCATAAACCGAGCAATAAGGTCAACAAAAAAGGAAAGGTCAGGACGAGTATGGGTCAGATACAAAAGTTTTAATACAAGTTGATGGTATAAGGTAGCATCAACTTCAGGGGAAGTACAAGTGACTGAAAATTTCGCTCCAGACTGAAAGGGAGAAGGGGTTGGCTTACAGTTTTCCATGTGAAAATGGCGTAGAAGATCATAGGTGATGAGCCTAGGTATTGTAGCAAGAATGTTGCAACTCCTAGGGATACCAAATTTATGTATCAACCCGAGGCTCGTACAAACTTGGAGGTGATACTGCTATATGCACAAGTAAAAGTGAAGGTACCGCCTGTTGTCACTACTCATCTGGAAAGAGACCCTAGGGGTTCCAAGCCAGAGTTCTATAGGGTCAAAAGAAACGTGATTTTGATGGAAGAAGAGAAAATTTATTCTAAGGGGGAGCTACTCTACTGTAGTAATGAAGGAAACAACTTGTAATGCTAACTCACACCAGACCCTAGCTAACCAATTAAACAATTATGCTAAGAAAAATTACTTGAAAAAAACTAATCTAATGCTAATTATCTAAGTTACAGAAGTAAAAGCATCAAAACTAGACTAAGGGGTAAGCAAAGGAAACTAAGCTAAGTTTTTGTTTAAGCGGAAGAGCAGTCGGAGGATGAAATTGGCGAAAGAAGGACGTGAGGGAGCAACAGCGCATGAGAACCATTGGATCAGGCGGGTGAAAGGTAAATGAACGGCTGAGATCGGATCATAGGAGGCTTAGGTGAATAGGTGAACGAACAGGGTAACGAAGTAGATGAATGGCTAAGATTATATCGCGGAGGCTAAGTCAAAATATGGATGGACAAGACTAATCGGCAGATGGACGGTGGAGATTAGAGCGCGGGCAAAAGAAACGTGTGGAAATGGTAGTGGGTTTGCAAAGGTGGTAAGTTCTATTTCGCGTGCCTTCATAACCATAAGCTGTATTTTTAAATTTCACGCGATTAGACTCCCCTGGTGACACGTAACTCGGAGAAACCACTTTTCTCACGTCCTCTCGGGTAGATAATGGTCGGACATAAATCCACGTGATATGGCACGACAGTCGTTGGATCAAGTGGGGCTAATCAACGGTGGAGATCAGCCGAGATGGTTGGCGATCGGATGAAGTGACAACCGTCTGATCAGGAGACATATCGACGGTGGAAATTGGAGCACCTAAAGGAATGTGTGGAAATGACGGAGCGGGTTTAGAGGGAAGTAAGCTGTTTATCGCATGCCCTCAAAGCTGTAAGAAGTTTTCCAAAATTTTACACGATTAGCCTCCTCGAGCAACATGTAGCACAGGGAAACCGCTCTTATCGCGTTCTTTCAGGCAGATAACGACCAGGCCAAAATCCACGCGATATGGCGTGATAGCTGTCAGATCTGTCTAGGAAGATCAATGGTGGAGACTTGACCAAGCTAGTTGGTGAGCGAGTGTGCGATAGCCATTGGATCTGACAAAGCATATCGACAGTTGGGATTTAAAGTGCACAAAGTTAAACACTAAAATCGAATTCGGGTGGTGATTGGTCAGTTTTGCTCGTGAAAGGCGATCTACCAGTAAAATCCATTTAAACATGAATTATCAGCTTTCGCTAAGCATTTTGTGCAGAGGGAGAATGAAATGGGGATGTGAGGGAGATGAAATGCGAGGAAGAGAGTGAAGGAATAGGTGACCATGAAATGAACCAGGTAATAATGTAATGAACCAGTGACTGCATTAAATGACAAACTTCATGCAAAACTGAAACTCTATGTTTTTGGGGTTGCTGAAGGGTTTCTTCCTTATGTCATGGTCCCAGAGGGAGGAGGTGAGGCCAAGATACCTATGGACAACCTTATGGGTCTTTTCTTTGCTAACCTGCTAACTGAATGGAATCATAAATGGTCTACTCTGCACTACTGTAATCAGACTACAACTATTTAAGCAGATGAACAGTTAAGAAATAAACCTCTGGAATTGAAATGAACTACTTAAGTAGATGAATATAAAATAGGAAACTATGCTACTTAACAATAAAATGTATAGGAGCTTTGGCTGCTAGGGTTGGATCCTAACCCAAGAGCTTCAGCCCTCTGAGTTAATTCAGTGTTGGCTCAAAACAAAACTCATCTTCATTATAAAATAACACTGTATTACATCCAAACTATTACATTTCTGCACTTGGACACAAAGTAGAGTAAAAATTCTAAATACCCCTAATGCTTGCTAACTAACTAAAAAAATTGAGGTCCTAAGCCTCTATACTTAAACATCTGAAGTCTCCAACGACTTCCTTCCAAAATTAGGGAGGCATAGCTCCCAATTCAATGATAAACTCATGCTTTCCCTTTCACTAGCTCGGTTGCCTTCTAGTAGGGAAGCTTGGCTCCCAACTCAAGATAAACTCATACTTTCACTTGCTTGGTTTCCTTCTAGTACACCTGATTTGGTTGTTTGCACCTTCACTTGCTTGGATGCCTTCTAGTACACCTGATTTGGCTATTTGTACTTTCAATTGATGGAGGGATATTCGAATGGAGGGGCAATAAATGAGGAGGATTTACCTCCTGTAATTCCTCTCCCTTGTCCCATTCGATTTTTCACCAAGGTATTTACCATAGTTCCTTGCTTTTATCTTTCATCCCTGCAGTTTCCTTGCTTTTATCCTTAATTCTTGCATTACATGCACATTAGAACAAAAAGCAAAATATCCAACTCTACTCATCTCATAAACAAAATATAATCAAAATTATGCAATAAGTTGTGAGAATAGTTGGTTTGACTAAGCTAGGAGGTGAATTAAGGCCAATTAAGGACCATATAATTACTCAATGATGAGGCTCATCAACAGGCGTACTTGGACTGGGAAAGGGAAATACCTTCCTTGGATTGCAAGACTTGAAGACCAAGAAAATAATGCAAGTGTCCTAAGTCTGTCATTTTAAAATTATTTTTAAGGCTGGACTTCACATGGTTTATAAGGTTGGGATCACTACCAGTAATGATAATATCATCAACATAAAGAACAAGAATGATAAGAGACTTGCCCACTTTCTTAGTGTAGACAGTATTATCAGAATGACACCTAGAAAAGCCAATTTCTAAAAGAAAGCTATCCATTTTGGCATACCGAGCTCGAGGGGCTTGCTTCAGACCATAAAGGGATTTCTTAATCTGAAAGACAAGGTTGGATTCTGTTTGTATAAATCCAGTAGGTTGTTCCATATAGATTTCTTCATGCAAGTCCCCATGCAAGAAGGTAGATTTAACATCCATCTGATGGACTTCCCATTTGAAAGAGGCAGTAAGGGAAAGAACAAGGTAGATAGAGTTCATTTTGGCAACAGGGGAGAAGGTTTCAGTATGGTCAATGCCTTCAACTTGTGAAAAACCCTTAGCAAAAAGACAAGCTTTATGTTTATCAACTTTTCCATCTGGTCCATACATGGTTATGTAAACCCATTTGCATCTAACAAGTTTTTGTCCCTTTGGAAGAGGAATAAGATCCCATGTATCATTTGCCAATAAGGAACGATATTCTTCATTCATAGATGTGTCCCAATCTGGATGGCCTAAAGCTTTTGCAAAGGTGTCAGGATCATAATTCGTTGAAGCTTGAGCCAGTAAAGAAGAGGCTCTATCGAACTAAGAACGTGTACATCGTTGATCTGTAGGATCACCGACAAGAGAACCTGCTGCATCCTGAGTAGCATGGACCCATTTTGGAAGCTGAGGAGCTGAAGGAGGATCCTGAGAAGGTGGGGGAGGATTTTCATCCTCGTTGTCATCATCTAAAGGAGAAATATTTTCAGAAGTAGAATGGATAGAGAGAGGTGGCACATCCGTCGAACTAGGCTCGTAAGCTAATATATTTTTAGCAAACTTTACATCTATTCTAATGATAACATTTTTGGACTTAAGTGGAATAAGTCTATATCCTTTTACATCTTCAAAATATCCAACAAAAATACATTTTTCACTCTTAGGTTCTAAAGCTTTATGTTTCTCATCTGGAATATGGGCCCATGCTTCACTTCCAAAAACATGAAAGTGACTTACATCTGGTTTAATTGAGCTCCATGCTTCTTCTGGATTGATATTCCTTAAAACCTTAGTAGGAGCACGATTTATTATCTAATTTGCACACTTAATTGCTTCTACCCAAAAATTAAGACTAAGTCCTTTAGATTCAAGCATACAATTAGCTATTTCCTTTAAGGTGTGATTCTTCCTTTCATCTACACCATTTTGTTGTGGAGTATATGGAATAGTATGTTGCATTTGAATTCCATTCTCAGTGAAAAATTTGATGAATTTTTTGTTAACATATTCTCCGCCATTATCAGACCTTAGCTAAAGAATTTGATGTCTAGATCATTTTTCAACAAAGGCCTTAAAGGCGAAGAACATGTTAATTACTTCACTCTTGAGTTTTAAGAAGTATACCCAAGTGTGTCTGGAGAAATCATCAATGAGAGTTAAGAAATACTTGTAGCCAAATAATGAAACAACTGGAAGTGGACCACATAAATCACTATGCACAAGCTATAAAGGGGCTGAGGTGTGATAAGAGGCACGTTTTTCAAAACTATCCTGATGATGTTTTCCAAGTACACATCCGGAACAAACACCATCTCTGCAAGATACCAATGGAAGACCTGTCACCATATTTTCTTTACATAGATTCTGAAGGGAGCGATAGTTTACGTGACCAAATTGCTCATGCCAAAGTTTGCTCACTTCATCAGTATGAGCAACAAATACCAAGGGAAGATTTGATGACCCAAAGTTGTTAAACTTATACAACCTTATATAATCATCAGCAATGCCAGTAGCTAAAATCTGTCTAGGATCTCTTAGGTCCTTAATTACAACATCGTGAGGTGAAAATTCAATGATTTTACCTTCACCTAAATGAGTTATCTGATATACAGATAGAAGGTTGCAGGACAAGGTTGGAACACATAATACACACTAAATTGACCATTGTCTAGATGAATAGTTCCAGTCCCTACAACACTAAGATATCTATCATCACCAACATATATATTTTTGGTGTTACAATCATTTAAAGAAGAAAACATGGCTTTTGTTTTCCACGTGATAATAAGTTCCAGAATCAATGAGCCACTCATGAGAATGAGAAGAATAAGATACATTTAGTGCATAACCAGACTGAGATGCTTGAAAACCACATGTAGAAAGTGTTATTCCTAAAGATGAAGTTGAAGTTAAAGAGTGCTCCAAATGGATGTTATGCTTCTTCATTGTTGCTTTCAAGGCTTCCATCTTCTTAAAGCATTTGGATTCTAAGTGGCCATCTCGATTAAAAAAATGGCAATGTCTACCAATCTTCTTCCCTTTTATTTTATTAGCCTTATCATTTTGTTGAAATGATTTTCATTTTGAGACTGAAATTGCTTAGGACCCTTGTTTGGTTTAGGACCATTATTTTTAGGATACTGCTTCTTAGGATTCTTTGAATTTGGTTGCTGCTGGGAGGCTAAGGCTTTCTTAGAAGAGTTTCCAAGATTAAGAAGACCAAGATATAATATCTTTTCTTGTTCTATTATTAAAAAATCACAAAAGGCATCAAAAGAGGGGGACTTGTAGTATTGCCCTTGAGAAATAAAGGCTTCTCAAGAAGAATGGAAGGTGGAAACAAACACAGAGTAGGTTGGTCCCAACTTAGTAAGAATGGAATAGATAAGGCTACCATCTTATTTCTTAACCTTAACACCTTCAAAGAGAAGTCTAAGGGTCTTGAACTTAGACAAAAAATCTTCAATGGAAGAAAAATTATTTGGTTCCAATGTAAGCAACTCATTTTCGAGTTGATCGGTTCTGATTTCATTTTTAATTCAAAAAACTTTAGTGAGTTGTTTCATTTCTTCATTAGGAGTATCAAGTTCTGTGATATGGAATATAAGGTCTAGAGAAATAGACATCCCTATCAACCCACGTGCTTGATCTTGCCTATTTTCCCATTTGGCTGCCTTATCTTCATCTTGAGGTTTGGTTTCTTGGCCTGAGGCTATTCTGTAAAGACATTTACTTCTAAGTAAATCCACAATGTAGGACCACCATTGGAATTACTTGGTGCTGTCAAGGATAAATTGGCATGGACTTTGCATTTGAATAGAAACTGAAGCTGCTAAGTGTTCTAATGGAAAGATCTCGAAAAATTAAGCTGATTAAAAAAACGGGCTCTGAAAACAGCTTCCAGATGAATAAGTTATGGCTTTTTCAAGAAAAGTTGTTGAAGATGCCGACGAAGTGTGTGAATGTGCGGAAATGAATAATAATGTTATATTTAAAAAAAAATTCCCCCCTTTCCAAACTTAATCTAATTATCTTACTTTAAAAAAAAGATTTTATGTGACTCGCTTTTATAAATAAGTGAAAGTCACTTTTACAATGGTACTTTATGAGCTACCCACTAAATTGTAACTTAAATAAAAGATAAAGAGACTTTAGAATTATAAGTAACTCACTTTTTATAATGGGTGAGAGCACTTTTACATAAAGTAACTTTAAAACATAAGTTACATGTGTTTTTTGAAAAAGTAACTCAACAAAAAGAAAGACTTGAACTCAAGACCTCTATTCTCATCAAGTAACTTTGGACCAAGTGAGCTAGTTTAAAAGGTTAGTAATATTTAGAAAAGAGGAAGGGTGGGGTTTTTTTTTTTTTTAGTCACTGAAGCTTTGGGGTGTGTGCTTACTTGAAAAAGCTCCTTTTTGCCTACAAAACAAAAACCAAAAAACTCAACACGGACATACAAAAAAAAAAACAAACCTTATGGCTTGAAGTTAGCTTTATCCGGAAACTAAATATTTTCTTCAATTTTTCTAATTTTACGAGATCACACTAAGGCGCGGCGGAAAAGAGCATACGCAAGACAAAAATCCTTCCTTTCTGTTTCTAATCTGCCCAGATCGCATAGAGTCGCGGGGCAAAGAGCATACTCAAAAATGAAAGGTATAGATTTGGTAATAAAAAATAGAGAGCTAAATAAACCGAAAGAAACAGAGAGATGAATAGCTAGATCTACAAATAAAGACTATATACCTCCATATATTTAAAATGACGTAGCTAGGGCTACTGGAAACCTTTCCATGTGAAACGAAAGGGGTTCCTCACTGAAAAAGATGCTCCTAACACAATAGAGCAGTCCTCTCGGCCTGAAAGCAATTAGAAACAATATATTTAGGAAACGACGGTCGGATGCAGTTGTACCAGCTTCAGATTTGGATCACCAATGGATGTGTCCCTCAAATAGCTCTAATACCATGTAGGAATTTACAGGGTAAGTTCCTCAGACAGAAAACCAAAGGACACCACTCACAAACAGATCATAGATCAATACACCAGTATTCTTGACTTGGTTAAAACCCTCAAAGAGGGAAATAGTCCACGGCCTGAGCCAACGCGGCCACTTCAGGCAATTTATTAACAAAAGAATGAAAATTTACATAAGCTTATCTCATGAACGGTTACCCTACAAATGACCCCCCATGCTCTTTAAATAAATATCATGGACCAATCGGGTGTTAAGCCACAGATCAAGTGTCGGTAATACCGAGGAGAGAATGAACCGTCAGATTGTAAGTTACAAAAGTACATAGTAAAGAAACACACTTTACCTAACTCTACACTAGACCAAGTTATACTTAACTATTTGCTAAGTTTCGGAATATCCTAACATTGAGCAGTGATGTAGTTACTAGGGTCAACACATAAATGAAATTAATTTTACATCTCATTGAACAATCTAAGGTTGGAGATTGGTATCTCTATCAGAATTTTACAAAAATTAGAGTCTATGGCTGTGAAATTCCTCCTTATAAACTGCCAATTTTTCTACCTATGAGGATTTTTGCTTTATAATTCATTATGCAGAGGATGAATATGGATGAAATCCATTTTTTGTCAAGGAAACAGAAAACTCAGTTCAAGTTAAAAGCACAGATTGGTCCATTTATTGTTAACACCAAAGTAGCAGAGAAGGATGTGGGTAGTCTACTCAGAAAAATGAAATTCAAATTAAGTTTTAGTTGGCCTTATGACCCATTGGGAATAATTTCAAAGGTAAGATCTGAGCAAAAGTCAGCACCTTATGTTCATATAGCAAAAAAAGAGAATGAACAGATTTCAAATCGAGAAGAATGGGAAGAAAATACACTGCAAGAAATTGAAGAACAAACCCCCAATCAGACAACACTAGAATCTCCAAGATTAAAGGAAAAGGAATTGAAAATACCAAGAGAAAGTATGTCACCTACAAGTTCAAGACTTAAAGAAGTTGGTTTCAAAGTTTTCAAAAGGAGGAAGTCAATGAATACAAAAGAGGAGTCATCAGAAGGTAGAAATTCAGAAGAACACACTACAGTAGTATTATCAGGAAAGCTTCTATTATCTTTTCAACAAACTTAAGAAACAACCTTTAATTCCCCTACTTATCTTGTTTCTCCATCTTCAGAATAATAATAATAATAAATAAATAAATCTTTGTCAGATTTAGAGAGATGAAGAAAAACAATGAGGCATTGAAAAAATCCACCTATACTGAGTTTTGGAAACAATCATCCACCACTCAACACAAACTCTTATCTGCACTAGACCCTGACAAAGGGCAATTTCAGTTGGCATTCCTTGAGCCAAAAGTACCAGTTCCTAAAAGTGTAGATGACTATAAGACTTTTGTGTTTTCTTTTGATACCAAGCAGATACATCTAATAGATCAGATTGATCTTCATAAATAGGAAGGTGAGATTATTTATTCCACACTTACAAGTTTAGCTATGATAGCTTCTAAATTATAGACTTCCTTAAATAATATTCATTCACAACACAAGTTAGAAAAAATGTCTTCCTTAGACAAAGATACTAGAATAAAGGGGCTCAAAGATATGATAATTAAGTTAGGATTAGCTGCTAAAAATGTAAATGTTGTTGAAGAAATAATCAAGAATAGAAATGCAGATATTCAAGGACTAAGGAAGCAGCTGAAACTACCTACAATAGAGCATCCACAAACTAAGGAAGTAGGACAATGAGAAAAGGAAAAAGAAAACATGTTGAAGATGATTGTGGAGCAGAACATTCAAATAAAGAAAATGGAGGCTGATATGGAAATCCTATTAAAGGAAAAAGAGCAATAGACAAGTGCAGGGACTTTTGCAGTACAAATAGGGACAACCAATGAGGAAGGCACAAAAATATTATCAAAGTCCATGGGAGATTTATCCCTTAAAAATATGGAGATAGAAAATTTGAAAGCAACACTGCAGAGGATGGAAGAGAATAAAATCAATTCAGATAATGCATACATATCTGAAACACAGAAAAATTACAAGCTAACCAAACAAATTGAAAAATATGCAGATGAATCACTCATAGCACAGACATTACCTGAAGCAAAGGAAATAATTTTGGTTGATATCAATTCAACAATTTCAAAGCTCTTGACATCTACTGAGATTATCTTTAAACAAGAATAACTTGTAAGAAGAGAAAAGGAAGCCATAGAATAAATTAAAGAAGTCTTGAATCACAAGCCATGGGAGCCAACGAATATTATCAAAGTGTTGAATTCAAATACCAAGGATTAATTGGAAGACTTAGGAATTGAATATGGGATTGACACAGTCCTAGAATTCAGAAAAGTTTTGACTAAAAGAAATTTAATATTGCAATTAGAAAATAAATGTCAAAACTCAAAAATGTAGATAAATAAATTTCACATAAAATTTACCGTCCTACAAAAAAAGGACCTCCATATTTGAGAGATTATAGTGTCCAATTGACTCCACTAGAAAATTATCAGCATAAATTACATGACATAGCAGTAGACAAGTCAAAGTTTTCTAAAGTAAAGGGATTCATAAGTGTTAAATATTTTCTAGAAGGTCTAGAATATGATTTATTTAACCAACATGAAATTCAAAATTTATTTATTACTAGACTAACTTTTGAAAAATATACAAAGGTGGACGAATCATACAAAAGAGTCGTTAAATTCTCAATTCCATATGATGAAATATGGGACAAGTTACTTGAGCTTATTGAATAAAACTAAATGTAGCATTTCAGAGTAGAAGCACAGGAAAACATGAGTTGAGTACATATTTTCAGGTTCCAATACAGCGAAAGAAGGAGAACAAAGAGCATAAACAAGTTTTCAAGCAGTAGTTAAAAACAACAACCTCGAATAGAGTGATAAATATGAAAATCTATTTTAGAAAGTCTATTTTTATATTGTATTAGCTTAATATATCCAAATAATTTTGGATAAGATTTTACTTTGTAAAGGACTGTATTAGATTAGATATTTTTGAATTACACTCTATCAATATTTTGCAATTTGAAGTAAGAAGGGTTGAACCCTTGTGATAATCCAGATACACTATTGTACACTTCTGAAAGTTTTTTGAAGATAATCAAAGGATTCTTACTTTAGTATTAACAACATTTGTGTTCATGTGAGTTTTTCTAATATATTCATCTCTACTTTTCATCATATGTTCAAGGTAACATAGGAGTTAGGGAAGGCTTAGTTAAGTATTAGCTTCCCTGACAACCCACTACAAAGTTACTATCATTATGGATATTAGCTAATTGAACAGTCTATTTGAATTAGTTCCTTTGCATCAATTAATTGTTGACTTCTATCATCTCTTGAATAAATATTTGTGATGCAGGAGCACCTAAATGAAGAGGCGAAAACAGGGAGATATGTTTGTTTCAGTTTTATTTTGTTTCATATTGAATTAAGGCTGACTCGGCCATTGTTAGTTTTTGAATTAGACAAAATATGATTAGATAGGAATTAGTTGAAGAAATTGTTTCATAACTGAAGAACAGTTCCTCGAACTGTAAAATAAACTACCAATGATGTATTAAAAAGAAAATAGGAAAGAAGAATAGGAGGTTAGTCAAATTGAGAAGGGTTGTAAGCCTACAGGAAGACTGTAAGGAAGGCCACTGGTGTAAGGCGAGCAAACCACAGAGAGAGACAGAGTCTCAAAATACTTCCTTTGTTTCTTCTTTTTTTCTATTATGTGCAAAATCCAATTTAGAATCCATGTATCTGAGTTTTGAATGGTTGAATACTGAGATTAATATGAATCATAGCTTCTCTACACACATACATATACTTGCAGGTGAATTTGGCGTGACCAAGGAGGCGAAAACATACATAGTGAAAACTTTCTCGCAACGCAGTGGAAGTGTGAAAAGGCCTAAAAATAGTGGAGCGCAAGGTTAAGATGATGACACTCAGGGGCCGTCATATCCAACAGATCGATGGTGGAGATTAAATCAGCGTAATTGAAAATCGGCAAGCAGCATAACCCCAACCTCAGGCAAACGCCGATTGCGATCAAGCGACGAAATATGGACCATTGAATCTGTGGAAAGATCAACGACGAATATTAAATTGACGGGATTGGAATCAACGAGCGAAAAACCTCGACCTCAGGAAAAATCTGATTACGATCATGCGACTGAATTTGGACCATTAGATCTTTGTAAATATCAATGGCGAAGATTGAATTGGCAGGACTGGACCGACGAGTGTAACAACCCTACCCTCGGGCGATCGTCGATTGCGATATAGCGATTAAACGAGGACCGTTGGATTTGTCGAAAAGATCAACAATGGAGATTCAAATGGCGCAGGCAATAAGGTGGACCCGACGATACTTATAGGCCCAAGTGTATAGAATTTGAGATCTGGCCTATGAGATCGGGCGGATTTTTCTTTGTATTTCTGTGTTTTTCAATATTCCCGATATAACAAAGGGAGCATATTTTTAGTGTAAAAAGGTGTGCCCGTGGAGTCCCGATAGTGTAATCACACATCGAGGTAGTGGAAGGCTTGGGTACTGTAACCCGTGAAAGGGCTGACGCCCGACTGCGATAAAGTTAAACCTTGAGAATTGTTTCAAGCTTATGGATTCGGCGGGGTGATTGGATTTTACGCGTGTTTGTGCATAAAACTTTTATAAAGGTTTTACTACCATAGAAGTGTCGATTTTAAGGATTTATACGATAAATCCAATAAACCAAAGGGGATCGGGGGCAGTCACCTATAAGGTTAAGGGATCAATTCCAGTTGTGAATTGGCGGCACCATTTTGGTATCATAGCCAGTTTTTCTTTTCTCTCAGTAAAGATGGAGGTAGGAAGAAAGGGTTGAGGAAGAGGCATCGGAAGAGCAGCAAATGAAGGATTAAGAGAAGAGATTAGAAACTTAACTGCACGTTTGACAGTATTGGAAGCAGGGAGGTGTAGAGAGCCGGAAGAGGGAGATGATAGTGAGGAGGAAAACGTGGCCATGACAGATGGGTCAGATGATGAAGGACCGGAAATTAAGCTATTGAAATCAGTTTTGTTGGCTAGCAGCAAGCCAAAGCCAGAGCTCTCTAATTATGATGGCAGTTTGTCCACAGAGGCACTATTGGACTGGATAAGTGAATTAGATAAATACTTTGAGTATGAAGAAATTAGTGAAGATAAGAGGGTCAAGTTTGTTGTCACCAAATTGAAGGGACATGTAGCATTATGGTGGGATAGTGTATAGGCAGAAAGGAGGAGATTAAACAAACCCTTGATTAGAAAGTGGGACAAGATGGTTGCGAAAATGAAGAGCAAGTTTCTGCCTAAAGACTATCAGATTGCCCTTTACAGATAGGTACAGAACCTGAAACAGAGAATGATGACTATGAAGGAATATACAGAAGAATTTTATAAAATTAACTTGAGATCTGGTTATGTTGAAGATACCCCTAAGAAGATAGCGAGGTTTGTAAATGGCCTACAGATGGAGATTCTAGACAAAATCAGCATTCTTTCCCCTAAAACCATAAAAGAATCTTATTAGAGTGCTTTGAAGGCAGAGGAAAAGATTGCTAGGAAACAAAATTCCAAGAGGGGACGTGGTTTTGGTAGAGGTCGAGGACAGACCTTTGCCAGAGGTATGACTGCCAGCAATAACGAAGAGGGTAGTAGTTCGAAGACTTTGGGACAAAGCAAAAGGGAAGGTAACACCGGAGGAGGAAGGCCATACCAGCGAGGAAGAGGTAATGGCAGAGGCAGAGGAAATAACTATCAGTGTTACAAGCGTCACAAGTGGGGACACAGGTCCTTTGAATGTCCTGAAAATGAACAAATGGGGCAAAGGGGAGCATATATTTCTTAGCCCAATGAAGTAGAGGCACCACCACAGGAGGTGGAGAATATGCCAGAAACTGGGGAAGCCTTGGTGTTGAACAAGGTGTTATTAAAACCAGCCAAGGAAGTAGTTGATAAGACAAAGAAGAAATCATTATTCCGGACTGTATGTAAGTCACATAGAAAATGTTGTAAATTGATTATTGACAGTGGGAGTACTGATAATTTGGTAGCCATGGAGATGGTGGAGAAACTGAGTTTGAAGAAAGTAAAGCACCCAACTCCATACAGGGTTTCGTGGTTGCAGAAGGGACACCAATTGTTAGTTGATGAACAATGCGAGTTCAATTTTCAGATAGGCAAGTAAAAGTATAAAGTGACTTGCGACATATTGCCGATGGATGTGTGCCATATTCTGTTGGGCAGATTGTCGAGCAGTAAAAAGGGTCCTTTTCACCTCTATTTACCTCACATTAACTTGTCAATCTAAGAACGATTTGCTATCTCAAAGAGTGTACTCAGTTTGAGGTGGTCATTTGTCAGAGTAATGCTAGTAGTATAGTGCTCTAAATACAAGAGTAAACGGATGCTTGAAATAAGATCTACTTATAGAAAAGAACCTTAAGACTCAAATCATGCACTCAGAAAACTATAGCAATTTATCAGTCAAGGGTACAGTAATGATAACTCATCCCTCTGTAAACTGATGTAATTAAAGATAATCCAAGAAAAGATCATCAACATGGGAACTAGACAAAAAATGTCAACGTTCACTACAGTCTTAGATCGTTCCACACACCAAAGCAATGATAGTACAAATAACAAGAAATGGAACAGCAACTAGGAAATGGAACAACAACTAGTTCTTATAAATAAGATTGAACAACAAACCTCAGTCTAAGGAAATAAATGCAGCAATCGTATTCTATAGAAATCAGATAGCAATCTCTACTCTGAGGATGAATCGTACAGCAAACAGAAATAGAACGACAACTACTCAGCAATGAAATATAGAACATCAAATAGAGTTAAATGTACAATGTATAATGAACCAAAATAAATAACCCATGTGGTATGCTTAATATTAAGAGAAACAGTAATCTGAATTCGATACAATAGGTATCAATATCAGTTATAAAGAATAACAATTGTAATTCGTAATAGAACAACAACGTCAATTGAATCAACAATCGCGATTAAGTGTAAACAATAGATGAATACAGTAATACCAACTTATGAATGTTACAACACGGTTACTCTGTAATTGAACAACAATGGCATTCTGTAAGGGACAGCAATGTTATATCAATGATTAAAGGAACAGCAATGCGTTACAAAGTCAGAATGAATAATACAACTTTCCTGTCACAGAGAACAACATTACTTAATTTAACATAAATTAAATATAACATAACCGTGATGTAAAATAACAAAACACATCATATTACTGAACAAAGATGATAATGAAAACCACACACGAATTAGAGATAATGGTACAGGAGCAAGTGTTCCACCAGGTCCGGGCCCTTAGCCTCCAGGGACACACCACTTGAGATTACTCTAGAATCAGAGATGAGCCGGCAACCAGATTTATATTAAAACATCAAAGCAGAGTTATAGTGGATCACTTCTCAATGAGATTCGATGATCAAAGTTTCAAATACAAAGGAGAATTACATAAAAACAACAACAGGTCGTCCCCCTAGGCTAGCAGTGCTGCCCCTTCTTATAACAGCCGAGCGAAGATATCAATGATGCAAAAATAGTTAAGATAGCGATCCCTCAGGATCAAAGGATCCTGAGGGATTCACCAGACTGTTAATTTCCAGTTATCTATTTGTTCTCTTGTGCCGATTCGATATCTCCTTTTCCCTTTCCTGGCTGATACGCTCCAATTTGGATCATCTTGTTTGCATGCGGTTTCCTGCTAGAGGGACAGCAGTTAACTTTGCCCTGTCTTTTCCTTTGGGATGGCAATCTTTCATTTTTTTTCTCTTCCTGCATAAGAAAATGGAAATTATTAGTAGTTTTGTGTTGCATATAAATCCCTTATATTTTGTCATCATTTCTTATTATCTACCTAGTTAATGATGCAAAGAGGTTATGAGTTTTAAAGCAAAGATGACAAAATGAACGATAAAAACATACCTTTTTTAGTACTCCACACAGACCATTGCAGTACGATAGAAAAGTAGTCCATGATGGAGTGGAAAATTGTTACAGGTTTGTCAAAGATGGGATAAAGCATACCTTGGTACCCATGAAGGAAGCCAAGGAAGGAGAGGAGGCAGCAGAAACGAGTGGAACAAAAGCATTTCTGCTAGGAGGAAAGGAGTTTCTATGATAGATTGAAGAGAGTGAAATGGTTATGTAGTTGTGAGAAGACCAGGAGCAGTGTTAGTACATACCGACCTTACTGATTTACCAGAAGAGATACAGAACATGCTGCAAGAATTTAGTGATATTGTGGTAGATGATCTATAGGACAAATTACCATCGAAGAGGAGCATCAATCACCATATTGATTTTATTCCAGGAGCCAGTTTGCCAAACAAGACTGCCTACAGGATGAGTCCAAAGGATAATGAGGAAATATGGAAGTAGGTGAAGGAGTTGTTGGATAAAGGACTAATTCGAGAGAGTTTAAGCCCTTGTGCAGTTCCGACCGTTTTATCTCCCAAGAAAGGAGGTGAGTGGAGAATGTGCACGGATTCCCAGGCCATTAATAAGATTACTATCTGATACAAATTCCCATTACCTTGAATGGATGATACGATGGATTGTCTGAGTGGAGCAATGTACTTTTCAATGATAGACCTGAAAACCGGTGACCACCAAATTAGAATTCGAGAAGGTGACGAGTGGAAGACAACTTTCAAGACTAATGAAGGCTTGTATGAATGGTTGGTTATGTCATTTGGATTGAGCAATTCTCCTAGTACATTCATGTAGTTGATGAACGAGATGCTCAAGGAATTCATTGGAAAATTTGTGATTTTTTATCTAGATGATATACTTATATTCAGCGAGAGGAAAGAAGAACATTTTCGACACGTGAGCTATGTATTAGAAAGATTGTAGCAGAATAAATTACTGATAAATTTGAAGAAATTTTCTTTTTTCAAGAAAGAGTTAATTTATTTAGGATTTTTGATTGCTGAGAATGAACTAAAAATGGATCCGGAAAAGGTTGTAGCTATATTTAGCTGGCCATCCCCCAAAAGTTTGTTTGAGGTATGGAGTTTTCATGGATTGGCGAGTTTTTATCGGAAATTTATTAAAAATTTTAGTGGGATTTGTGCACCTATGTTGGACACCATTAAGAAAACAAATTAGCCTTTCCATTGGACAGAAATGGCAGAGAAGAGCTTTCAGTTGCTCAAGAAGAAAATTACTGAAAGACCGATTTTGAGATTACTGGACTTTAACAAACTTTTCCAAGTTCATTGTGATGCCAGTGGGACAGCCATTGGTGCAGTACTCAGCCAAGAGGACAAGCTGGTAGCCTATTTCAGTGAGAAACTAAATGAAAGTAGGCAAAAATACACGTCCTATGACAAGGAATTTTATGCAGTGGTTCAAGCACTAAAGCATTGGAGACATTATCTGTTGGCCAATGAATTTGTCTTATTTTCAGACAATTCTACGTTGCAGTATATTATGCAGCAGCATAAGCTGAACCATAAACATGCGAAGTGGGTGGAGTACTTGCAGATTTTTACATTTGTGTTGAAACATATCAGCGATCAAGCCAACAACGTGGCAGATGCATTAAGCAGGAGGAATCTGATCCTACAGGAAAGTACCATACAAGTGTTAGGATTTGTATGGGGCAGATGCAGATTTTAAGGAAGCTTATGAAGCTTGCCAAAATCCATTGTTGAGAGATAATAGTTTATGGTTGGACTATAACATGCAGGAAGGATTGTTGTTCAAAGGAGGGCAGTTATGTATTCCATAATGTTCTATGAGAGAGAACTTAATCCAAGAAAAGCATAGTGGAGGTTTAGCTGGGCATTTTGGCATAGACAAGACCTTGGATCAGTTGAGCCACTTTTACTATTGGCCGAAGATGCGCAGAGATGTACAAAGGTTTGTAACTAGATGCAAAATGTGTCAGCTTGCAAAGGGACACAGCCAAAACACAGGGTTGTATACACCCTTACCCATTCCGAGCATACCATGGGACTCAGTCAGTTTAGACTTTGTCTTAGGTTTGCCGAAGACACAACGAGGATTCAATTCCATCATGGTGGTGGTGGATCGTTTTAGTAAAATGACACATTTCATTCCATGCAGGAAAACCAGTGATGCCACACATGTAACACATTTTTTCTTTACCGAGATAGTTAGATTACATGGCTTGCCAAAGTCTATTGTTTTAGATCGAGATGTTAAATTTACAGGACATTTTTGGAGAACCTTATGGAAGAAATTAGATACCAAACTAAACTTCAGCTCAGCTTATCATCCACAGACTGATGGCCAAACTGAAGTGGTAAACCAGAGTCTGGGGAATTTATTAAGGAGTTTGGTTGGAGAAAATTCTCGACAGTGGGATCATGTGCTTGCACAAGCGGAATTTTCTTATAAAGATTCGCCCAACCGGAGCATAGACAGTAGCCCTTTCTAGATTCTATACAGAATGCACCCACGGGGAGTACATGGGTTACAATATTTGGGACAATTGGAGTGTAGGAGTGTTGATGGTGAAGATTTCGCAATGGAAATCAACGATCTTCATGAATAGGTGAAATTAAAATTACATAACAACAGCCAAAGATACAAGAAAAAGTCAGATTTGAAAAGGTGGGAGGTACAATTCAACGTAGGAGACCTAGTATTAGCACACCTACACAAAGAGAGGTTTCCTAAAGGAGAGTACAACAAGTTGAAATGGAAAAAGATTGGGCCTTGCAGGATTATTCGGAAATTTTCTGCAAATTCTTATGAATTGCAGTTACCCCCAGGTATTGGAATTTCACCCATTTTCAATGTAGTAGACCTATACCCCTACATTGTGGCAGAGGACGAAGACAATTCGAAAAGACAAACACGGGACACCCAGGAAGAGAGAAATATGTGGATTAAACAAATTCCCCCAGCAAATCCTCTAGATATTGAACAGGTCCTAGATACCCAGGTGGCTAGACAGACTCGACAGAAGGAATATCTATAGTACCTACTCAAGTGGAAGGGTCATCCTATCGAAGATAGTTCTTGGTTAGATGTTAGCTAGATTCAGAACGTCAAGTACTCTATTGAAGAGCTCATGGACAGGAGCCATGAATTTCATTTACCCCGGGAGCCTGATGCAGGAGCACCCGAATGAAGAGGCGACAACTGGGAGATATGTTTGTTTCTGTTTTATTTTGTTTCATGCTGAATTAAGGCTGACTCAGCCATTGTTAGTTTTTGAATTAGACAAAATAGGATTAGATAGGAATTAGTTGAAGAAATTGTTTCATAACTAAAGAACAGTTCCTTGAACTATAAAATAAACTGCCAATGATGTATTAAAAAGAAAATAGGAAAGAAGAATAGGAGGTTAGCCAAATCGAGAAGGGTTGTAAGCCTATGGGTAGACTATAAGGAAGGCCACTGGTGTAAGGTGAGCAAATCACAGAGAGAGACAGAGTCTCAAAATACTTCCTTTGTTTCTTTTCTTTTTTCTGTTATGTGCAAAATCCAATTTAGAATCCGTGTATCTGAGTTTTAAATGATTGAATACTGAGATTAATATGAATCATAGCTTCTCTACACATATATATATACTTGCAGGTGAATTCGGCATGACCAAGGAGGCAAAAGCATACATAGTGAAAACTTGCTTACAATGTAGCGGAATCATGAAAAGGCCTAAAACCGGTGGAGCGCAAGGTTAAGACGGTGACACTCAGGGGTGTTGGGTTGTGTTATATTCTTTCCATGACTAGCCCACGTAGTTAACCGGTGGGTTAGAGGGGGGGTGGAGCCCCCATTCGTTGCACCAATTGTGTAGCGCGGGGGGCGGGGGGGGTCCCAGGGAGTTTGACATGTACCTGTAACCCCACTTTATGGGGTCCAGGGTAGTGCCCCAGAAAATTTTGGTTTTGGACCCTATGTTGGGTTGGGCGGACCCACCTATGGTTTTGTGCATGATTTTCGCACATGTTTTTTGGACACAATGGTTTTCGGTCCATGTTATTGGATGCTTTGGCATGTATAAATATGTATTATAACATTGAAAGGAACATAATGAAAAATCAAGCTAGTAGTCCTGGTTTTGGGATCCAGGGGAAATCTCTGTGTATATGTGTTTTATGTGTTATGCTCTCGCATTGTTTATTTTCCGTGCTTTAGAATTCGTATGTAGGTAATTTTTGTATGGAGTTAAAACCTACATTTGGTATCATAGTAGTTTTGGCTTCAAGGAGACGCCTTTGTTGCTGAGGGGTTTCATTCGGGCCTGTGGTAGACCCTATTCAATGGGAGATCTGTGAGATCGATTCTGGTGGTGAAAGAATATGGTGAGTAGTGGAAAGATAGAGATCGAGAAATTTAATGGTCAGAGTTTTGAGTTGTGGAAGCTCAAGATGGAGGATCTGTTGGTGGATAAAGATCAGTGGATCGCGGTAGATCCGAGTACTAAACCAACAGGAGTGCCCGATGAAGAATGGAAGAAGTTGGATCAGAAGGCAAAGAGCACAATACGATTGTGTGTCTTAGATTCAATATTGCTGAATGTATTAGGGGAAGCTACAACAAAGGCTTTGTGGGACAAGTTAGGGATTTTGTACCAATCTAAGTCTCTGGTGAATAAACTGTTCCTGCGGAAAAAGCTATATAACCCGAGGATGAAAGATGGAGACTTGATGACAAAGCATCTGAACGCATTTAATACTGTGGTAAGTCAGTTAGCATCTGTTGATATTAAAATTTCAGATGAAGATAAGTGCATCATTTTGTTGTGTTCTCTACCAGATTCGTGGGATAGTCTGGTTATTGCAATAGGTAGCAATGCAACTGCCTTGCAATTTGATGAAATAGTCTCATCCTTACTGATGGAGGAGATGAGACGGAAAAATATGGAGAGCCAGAATGGTGATGCCTTGTCTGTATGAGGACAGTCCCAGAACAAAAACAAAAATAAGTCATCGAGTGGGAGATCTAAATCTAGAGGGAGATCTAAATCTCCAGGAAAACCTGTAAAGGTGGTGTGCTGGAAATGTGAAAAGGAAGGGCACTACAAAAGGGGCTGTAAATCTAAAGCTCCTGATAAAGGAAAGGGATCTGATGATGCTCCTTCTACAGAGGTGAAAGCCACCTCAGATGAAGGTGGGGATGTGTACTTGGCTTCTTCAAGTACACATGTAGATCATGAGGCATGGTTGATTGACTCAGGTGCATCCTTTAACTTCACTCCCCATAGAGAGTGGTTCTGCGAGTATGAGAAATACGATGGTGGTGATGTCTTCTTAGGGGATGATAGGAAGGCTAGAATCATTGGTTGCGGAAAAGTAAAGTTGAAGTTGCAAGGTGGAAGGGTTAGAACACTTCCGAGTGTTTTGCATAATCCTACATTGGCCAGAAATCTGATTTCTGTAAGCAAGCTGGATGATGCAGGTGTAAAAATAGTGTTCAAGAAGGATACCTGCAAAATGGTTCAGAGATCACTGGTATTGATGCAGGGAGTTCAAATTGGAACTCTGTACAAGCTGCAAGGTAGCACTGTTATTGATGGGTGCAACAATTTTGTGGTTCCTGAAAGTGGAGCAGAAAATATAATGGTCTATGGAGAGAAGACCATGTTGTGGCATCAAAGGCTTGGACATCATGGTAAAGGTATGGTAGAAGGTATGAGTAATAGCTCTCTGGATTTTGATTTCTATGAAAATTGTGTATATGGGAAGCAGAATTGGGTGAGTTTCCCCTCTGGTAGTAAGAGGGCGAAACAGATATTATAACTTGTGCACAGTGATGTGTTTGGACCTGTGAAGGTTCCATCACTGGATTAGTATGTTTACTATGTATCATTTATAGATGACTTCTCAAGGAATACATGGATATATTTCCTTAAGAATAAATCTGAATCCTTTGACAACTTTAAAGAATTTAAGGCTCTCGTGGAGAATCAGACAGAGAAGAAGATAAAGGTTCTAAGGACAGATAATTGTGGAGAGTTTTGCAGCAAGGAATTTGAAGAATTCTGTAAGAAATGTGCTATAGCATGACAGAATACTACTCCATATACACCTCAGCAAAATGGAGTTGCAAAAAGAATGAATGAGATGTTGATGGAAAGGGAAAGAAGCATGCTCAGTGGTGCCGGGTTAGGACAGGAATTCTGGGCAGAGGCAATGGATATTGCATGTTACCTGGTCAACCGGTCACCTTCATCAGTGTTGGAGGATAAGACTCCATAAGAGGTATGGACTGGTAAGAAACCCTCTCTTTCACATCTGAGGATATTTGGATGTGATGCATATGTACAGGTTCCAAAGGAGAAATGAACCAAGTTGGATAGTAAATCTGAAAAGTGCATCTTTATTGGGTATAAGGATGGTTTAAAGGGTTATAAGCTTTGGAACCCAGTCACACAGAAGGTTGTGTACAGCCGAGATGTGGTGTTCATAGAGGTAAAAGATGTTATTAAACATGAAATCCAACCAAAGGAAACTGAGAAGATAGAGTTTGAGCTTTAGGAGGAGGAATCAGACTCTACAGCAGAGGAGGAATCAGAAGATGAAGAGCCACAAACTTAGGGTGTGAGAAGATCAGTTCAAGAAAGAAGGCAACCAGAAAGGTATAGTCCATCTTCTTTCTATTCAAATTTTGCTTTTTCTATCACTGACGATGATCCTAGAACTGTAAAGGAAGCAGTAGATTTAGAGAATGGAAAACTCTGGAAAGAGGCCATAGTTGATGAAATGGCATCTTTGCACAAAAATGAGGCTTGGGATCTGGTGGAGTTGCCAGCTGGAAGGAAACCCATTGGCAGCAAATGGGTGTTCAAGAAGAAGACAAATGCAGAAGGAAAGGTGGAGAAATACAAAGCTCGATTGTTAGCAAAAGGTTATTCCCAAGTGTCGGGAATTGATTTTGGTGATATTTTTTCTCCTGTTGCCAAGGTAACTTCTATTAGATTACTTTTATCTATTGTTGCTGCTTTTGATTTTGAGGTAGAATAGATGGATGTGAAGACAACATTTCTTCACGGGGACCTGGAAGAGGAAATATACATGAAGCAACCTGAAGGCTTTGCGGTGAAGGGTAAGAAAGAACTGGTATGCAAGTTAAAGAAGTCTGTGTATGGGTTAAAATAGTCACCAAGGATGTGGTATCAAAAATTTGATACATTTATATGGGGACTTGGCTTCACCAAAAGCAAAGCAGATCACTGTGTGTATTTTAAATTAATTGGTGACCATGTTATTTATTTGGTCTTGTATGTGGATGATATGTTGCTGGTTAAAAATGACAAAGAAATTATCCAGGATTTGAAGACCCAATTGTCCTCCAAATTCGACATGAAAGATCTTGGTGCTGCAAACTATATTTTAGGCATGGAAATTAAAAGAGATCAGGCGAAGAGGAAGCTCTGGTTAAACCAGAGGAAGTATATCGAGACAATACTGCAGAGGTTTAATATGCAGGATAGTAAACCGGTGAAGGTTCCTATTCCTATAGGTGTGAGGTTATCTGCTGAAGAGTGTCCCAAGACACAAGAAGAGGAAGAGGACATGTCCCGTGTTCCATATGCAAGTGCAGTCGGTAGCTTGATGTATGCAATGGTCTATACTAGACCAGACATTGCACATGCAGTGGGAGTATTAAGCAGGTTTATGTCAAAACCAGGGAAGGAGCACTGGACAGCAGTGAAGTGGGTTTTTCAGGTATTTGCATGGCACTAGTGATTATGGTTGTGCTACCAAGGAAGATCAGGATTGGACAGAATGTTGGATATTCATTTCTTTGTTGATGCAGACTAGGCTAGAGATCTGGATCAGAGAAGATCTACAAGTGGGTATGTGTTTAACCTATTTGGAGGTGCAGTCAATTGGATGAGTAAGAAACAATATGTAGTGGCACTATCAACTACAGAGGTAGAATACATGGCAGCTACTCATGCAAGCAAGGAACAAGTTTGGTTGCAGAGATTGTGTTCAAGTATGGCGTTAGTACAGGGAGCTATAAGGATAGACTGTGATAGCAAAAGTGCAATTTTCTTGGCAAAGAACCTCGCATATCACTCAAAGACAAAGCACATTGATGTTCAGTATCACTTTGTGATGGATATGATAGAAGAGAAAAAGGTGTTTCTAGTAAAGGTGGACACTTTGAAGAATACTGTAGATGCATTGACAAAATCTGTGAGCTCTAAGAAGTTCTCTTGGTGTAGAGAGACAATGGGCGTTTCAGGGCTAGAAAAATGACTAAGCTCTCTCGTGTCCCCCTATGGAAAGAAAACAACAAGTGGGAGAATTTTGGGTTTCTTATAGACATATTTTGGCACTTCAACCCCAATCTTATATGTCGATAAACTAGGGCTCATAAACCCCTTGAAGAGTTGTTTCATACCCTAAAAGAACATGGTCATCTGATTACATCATTCCCCAAAAGTTCCACTTGAAAAACCATCCAAAATTAGCCTAAACTGGACCATACTGACTGCTCCACTGTCAGGGTGCGATGCACACTGACTTCTACACTAGCTAGGTGCGATGCATACTGATGAGGCCTTCTATAGGGTGCGATGAGTGAGGATGGAAAAATGTCCAGGACAATTTGCTAAGTGGATGCTCATATAATATTCTAGAAACTTCCCTTCTAACACTTGCCTCTCTGAATCAGCCCAAGGATGAGTAAGATATCTGAACTTTAGTTATCTCCCCTCTTGTGGAACCAAATGTAACAAGTGGAATGACACTAATTAAAACCCAGAGATGACTCACACCCTTGCACACATCTATAAATGGATCCCTCATCTGAGAGATCTAGAGGCTGGAATATCGTGAATGGCAAGGAAGTGCTGATAGTTTTTATTTGAGAAAGAGCATTGTATTGTTGGTGTGATCTTTCTAATTCATGAGGTGAAGAGGGCTTCATGCTAGGAGGTTGATGTTGGATCAAACAACTGGGTTGTAATTCTCCCTTCTATATAATAAATTTTTGCGTGTTTTCTTCCATATAACTACGCTATTGTGAATGTTATTATTCGTGAATGCCATTGTATGTTCATTATATTTCTGATTCCGTAATGATTATGATATAATAGATCAAGATGTT
Source organism: Pinus tabuliformis (assembly GCA_031772625.1). Lineage (NCBI taxonomy): Eukaryota > Viridiplantae > Streptophyta > Pinopsida > Pinales > Pinaceae > Pinus > Pinus tabuliformis. The sequence goes on along the minus strand of CM062817.1, from coordinate 2,011,534,470 downwards.
TTGATAGTTCTTTGTTATTGTGTTCCTACAGGTACTCTCCAAGCAAGATAAGTACGGAGAGGAGTTGCAAGCTCTGTCAAGGGGGAGAGAGATCAAGCAAGGAGTTAAGCGGAAGATCCAAGTTGATTCCTTTATCTTTCTCTTATCTATTATATATAGAAGAAATAATGAATTGCTTTAAACTGTTGTTTCTAGGGTAATCGCCAAACCTAGAGGGCTAGTCAATTGAAAAGACACTAGTTTTCCCAGAAACAAATTGGCAACTCCACTTGGGATCGAATAGATGTTTGTTTGTTGTTATTGTTTGTTTTATAAACTATAGACGAAGCCTGAAGTCAGGTAGGTAGCCATCGAACTGCTCTTGCTTTGCAATTGCATAGTAGATGAATTTTGCTTTAGTCAATCTCTGGTTTAGTTTATGAATTAAACATTTGACTTACAAGCATTCTAGATGCCATTTTGGTAGCTCAATAACCTCTCAAGATCATTCCTCTATACTTTTCTCTTTACTATCCATCATAGCTCAGCTTTACTCATTGAAATCAACTGCAACTTTGAGCCAAAACCCACTTCAGTTGCTCTCCTTGGACCATCGCACTGTCTGTCACTATAAACCAATATGCATTGCACCTCCCCAGTGTAGTAGGTGTGATTCACCTCTGTTTCTATGAAGCCTAAGTGTGATGACTGACTAAACCTATTTCCATTCTAGAAATTGGGGGTTTTTGTCCTTGTTTTCAGTATTGTTTAGTTGTTTTGCTGCTTATGAACAGTGCCTTCTTACTGAAGCTTGCTTGCATCATATAGATTAGCCTCCATTGATTAAGATTAGTAAATTTTTTTATGTATATGTTCATCATTTACAATCCTTTGTCGAAAAGCTGCTTAAATCGAACTGAGTTTTGTGTAAAAGAGAGAAGTGTCATTGAGTCTTCCTTCCCTGGATAGTCGATTGGACTTTTTGTCATGTACTTGATTTGATTTGTTGGTATTTGAAGTGTCAAAAGCATTTTCTATTCGAAATTGAAAAGTGTCGTTTAGACTTCCTTTCTATTTTGAAAAAAAAATTGTCAAAAATGTCACTTTGAGTAAAATATTTCAGATCTTTGCTACACTTAGTTTTCCTTTTTGGCATTTTTCACATTAAGGGGAACGAAAAAAATACATGCATTTACATTTGCATTTAGTTTGTGTGCGAAAAATGATTTAGGAAAATGCACTAGTGCGTGCCCTTTGCTCTTTGTTTGAAAGAATTGTAATCTTCTTTCCCTAGTAGCTAGGATTTTCATTAATCAAAATAAACAACGATTGTTTATCATTGTAGATCGCATTTTAGGAATTTGAAATCAACATCATGTGGTGAACCATTGAAAGGAAAACTCTAAAATAAATTTCAATTAACTCAAAATAAATTTCAATGAACTTAACAACTCTTTGGAACTTAAGGCAACACATCTAGAGGTCTAGGCTAGAGACGTGTTCCGGCGTCATAAAATCTAGTAACTATTGTTTTCATTGAAGGTTGGGTGATTCCTCCTCCTTGATACGACAAGTGCTAGCATGGAATTGTGCTCCCCATACCGTCGAGTATATATTGGGAGACCACAATAGGCTTATATCCTTTATCCATAGGAAGCCGAGTTTGCCGCCCTATCGATCGCAATGCACTAAACACAGCATTCAAGAAGATTGACTGTCGTACATAAGTCCTTGGTAATTTCTCTTTAATTTATCACCAAGGTGATTGGTTGGGTAATCCCTCTATCTAGATTTCCAGAGTAGTCACTTTCGTTCCTTTTCAACTCTTTAAAAGAAAAGGTCCATCTGGGCACTTGTCACTTCAAGCTCATTAAAAATTGAAGGGTACTAGAGTCATTTTTAGCTTTTTCTCGACTCTTAAAAATTGAAAAAGCAATGTTGTGTCAAAGCGTCATTAAAATTTATTAATTTGGAATAACATTATTTTCCCCTTAATTTTGAGTTGATCAAGTAATCTGCAATCGTGGAAGAAAGTCAATCAAAACCCCATTGTTCACGGAGACTAGCGAGTTAGTCGTCTTTGACTCTGGAAATGAAGCCATTCCAGGCAAAACTGTCTCGTTTAACTGAGTCCAATTCATCTGGTTTATTTGAAACTTTTGGTTCAACATCGTCAGAGACTACAATTACTCCAATTATTTCTGGTACATCTACCTTTAGAGAAGAAGTTCCGCAGTTACAAAAGGACATTAGAACTGATCCTAGTATAATGGTAGACACTTCTATACTTGAAACAGCTCCATCTAGAGTTGATCCAGAGACTGAAGTTCACTTACTTGAACATCTGGAAGTCGAGTTTCAGAATTCATAAGGTGTCACCCCTCCAGTATTTGTCACTGCAGAAGTTTTACCTTCTTTGGTTCCAGAAATCTTTTACGGACCTGACGGTCTACCTCTTCCACCTGGACTGATTGCTATAGAGGAGATAGTAGAGGATCCTCCATCCAGTACCCCATTGCATTTTGGAACTGGGATTCATCTATATATTTCTACTCCTGAAGTTGGTCCTTTTAATCATCCTTCACGCAAGTTCCTGTGAAATCGCTAGGAAATCTTTTAGATAGAATAAACATGTCTGCGTATCCATCAACATCTAGGACTATGTCATCTGATACAACTACAACAGAACTTCCTGCTGCCATTCCTACAATGTTTGCTGTTATACCATCTATCCTGGCTAGTTATCAATCACTAGATGGAGTCCACTCAGGGGTTGTTTTGACGACATGATCTGTTCCTATTTGTTCATCTGGAGTCCCATCTCGTATTTCTTATGTTGAAACTCAGCAAATTGATCCTGCATCCCAATATCAATTTGGGCAGACCAGTCTTCAAAGACCGATATATCCTTTGAATACTAGACTGCAGCCATATGGAGGGAAATATGTTTTTTCATTGTTCCCTCCTAGAGAACAACCATATGAGAGTTTACAACAAAATTCAGGTCAAACTAGAATTGCATCCAGTGGTTGGGTACCGATACTGCCACAGCAACCAAGGATTATATATTCAATGCAACCAACCCAACCTGTGTCAAATATTCCCACTACACCTGTTATTGTGACTGTGTCGCAAGTACAAGAACTACCTATTGTGTCTCACCTCAAGTTTCAATACAACAGCCTCTTGTCTCTACGGCTTAATCGCAACCTCAGGTTAATGCTTCCTTACCTAGAATAACTTAGGCTCAAACGGGTATTATCAATCCACATCTTGGTCAATCTTCCAGTATTGTACAATATCAAATGGTCCAACAACCATGGTTGGTACAATACCAACAACCGCAATTCCAGCAAACCCAACCTCAGTCTAGGCATGGTCAATATCAAAACTACCGAGGACCTGAGAAACTAGGCTTTGTAGGTAATGGATAGCCGCATTTTCAAAATGGTTATCAACAACCACACTATACGAGTTATGTCCAACAACCTTATCAAAATTACCATCATCAGATACATTATGCTGGTATGCAAAGACCTACTGGTCAGGCGATTCCATCTTATCCTGGGTATGCTTCACCTAACCTAAATCAATAGTTGCTTTTTGTAGCAACTCTAGAATTACCAGATTTGAACCGGCTGACGAATGATCCAATTGCATACACCCCTTGGTGGCCAGCGATTCCTCATAAAATTCCCTCCGATATTCCTAAATTCAATGGAAATCCAGGTAAAGATCCATCGAATCACAAAATGACTTTTCATTTGTGGTGGTCATCTAACACCCTGAATGATGATTCGATTAGGCTTCGCCTTTTTCAGAGAATGCTCACTGGTCTGGTAGCGAAATGGTATATTGAAATGCCTAGAGCTTCGTTCGATAACTTCAGTGCCCTTGCCACTACTTTTCTAACCCACTTTCAGTTACCCATAAGGTACGAAACAGGAATAGAACTCATTACCAACTTTAAACAGACCACAGCCACTCACATATTTGATCATATTCATGAGTGGTGACCTCGTCGTCGAATGGTAAATACGTATGTTCCATATCAACTTTTAGCTTAGAGGTTTATTAAGTCCTTATTTCCTTCTATCACTGAAGACGTGGTGAAAGGAGGATTTTTCACTGAAGAGCAAGTCATTGCTCCTGCCCAATATTTAGACTTGATCTATACTCAGTCTGGCATGCTCTACGACAAAATTCCTGACTCTCCAAGACCAGAATTTTCCATTCCACCCCCTCCTAAATCAAATAAGGACTCTCATACTGGTGATGGTGTGATCGGTGCCTCAAGCACACAAACCACAAAGGCTCCATCTTGTAAATCTCTTGCAGTTTCTAGTCAGAATGCAGATGACAAATCTCTTGCCTTGGAGATTAATGACGTGTCATCTGACAAGGGCAAGAATCCAAAGCAACCAAGGGGCAAGAAGAAAGGGAAAAATAATAAGAATAAACAGCAGAATTCAACTCCTGAAAAATATTTTGAAAATCTTGCTGGGAAAAATAAACCTCGTGATCCATGTTACATATGCAACGAGGAGCATTAGACGAGAGATTGTCCACATTGAGCTGAGGTTACGAAATTTTTAAAGACTTCAAATACCTCAGTAGTGTTGACTGATCCCTTTCCAAACCCAGAAACAAATTTAGCTACTATCGATAATGCTTCCACATCCCAAGTGCTTATGTTATCCGTCTCAAAATAGCAAAATGATGCTTTGATATCGACAAGGAATAAAGACTATGGGAATCCATCATCGTCAAACAACCAGGCTATAGATCAACCTAGTAGTTTGACAACAACTTCGCCAGAAGTTGTTCCACCCATTATTCCTGAATTAACAATAAATCCACCGAAGGGAGTCATACATAAATCAACACTTAATCCTCATGCTCGAGCTGCACATAATTATAATATAGTGGAGGATCTGGCTCAATTATCATCCGCTATGTCAACACTTGAGTTACTGTAGAATTGCCCCTCCCAAAAGCAGGCTTTGTTACCAGCAATAGGTGGGATTGATCCAGTGGATTCCAATCATGTGGCCTTTAATCATAAAGGATATACACCTCAGTTACTGGCTCAACTCGATTTCCTTATACAAGTAAAAGCCCTCAATAAAACTGTTCATCGAACAATCATTGATGAGGGGGCATCTACCTGTATTATGTCAATGAGTTGCTGGAAAACCTTAGGTTTACCACCCTTGTCGTGATCATCAACGACATTAAAAGCATTCGATGGAATAACATACACGTCGTATGGGATTTTAAGTAACTTGCAAGTTGAACTGGGGGGCAAGACAGTATAGATTGAAGTCGAGGTAATTGATGGAAACCTTGATTACAATATTTTACTGGGAAGGCCCTGGATTTATGCTATGGTCGTTGTTGTGTCTACATACTTTAGAAAGATTGCATTTCCCTTCCAAGGTGGAATCATAATCATTGACCAACTAGCCTTTTTTCCCAACAGTTCACAAGCTACTAGAAGCATTCCATTGATCCATGGAAGTCATCAGTCACTTCAAAATGTTGGAGTAGGTCACCTAAAAGACCCTTCCTTAATGGGTACTTTTGCCCTTCCGCCTCCACCTGGACTTCTGGAAGTGGCCACAGTGGAAACCTGTCATATGATATCTTGTACAACCCCTGAAATTAAGAAGAACTCTGACAATTTTGATTGTGCGGATCACCACGAGGTATTGCCACCAAGCCCCATAGAATCTTTGTAGCAATCAATTTTCTGGGCTTGGACGGCAAACCCAAATCAGCACTCAACGAGTGTTTGGATAGATAGGTCTTTAGAGTATGGTACCTCTTCCAATCCTTGGTCTCATATACATTCTACAAATGAAGGAATCATCCATTCAATGATGATAGGAGAGACATCATGGGAAGATTACCACCATCGTTCCCACCTTCAAGATAACAATGAATATTATTCAAGTGACATTAATCATCCTTCAGTTTTTTGTTTTTTATCAAATAATGTAAATACAGTAGATTCTGAACGAAATCTATCCAATATTGAAGAAACTATCGCCATTAATATCTCGACCAAACCAAATGTTGTAGAGAATATTCACATTGGCAAATATTTTTCTCCATCAGAACTAGAAATTTACTCCGCTCTCTTTTGCGAATTCAGAGATGTCTTTGCATGGTCATATGAAGAAATGATAGGCATTGACTAGAGAATTGTTGAACATGAAATTAAGATGTATCCAGGTGTCAAACCAGTACGACAACGGCTTCGACCTATCCATCCGAAGAAAGCCGCCGCCATTAAAGCGGAAGTTGAAAAACTTTTGCATGCTGGTTTCATTTACCCTATTCCTCTCACTGATTGGGTATCAAATATTGTTCCTGTAATGAAAAAACAGGGAATAATTAGAGTGTGCGTCGATTATAGGGATGTAAATCAAGCGTTTCCGCAGGACAACTATCCTACACCCTTCATTGACCAGGTAATTGATGAATGTGTCAGATGCAAAATATTTTCATTCGTGGACGAATTTTTCGGATACAATCAAATCAATATCCACCCACAGGACCAGTCGAAGACTACATTTATATGTTTGTGGGGCACATTCGCGTATCGTAATTTACCTTTCGGTTTGAAGAACACAGGGGAAAATTTTCAAAGGGAAATGAATTACGCCTTCCATGACATCAAACACATCGTTCAAATGTATCTCAACGATCTACCGGCTCATTCGAGAATGTGGACTGATCATCCGCAGCATTTGAGAGCCATATTTCTACATTGCTGACACTACAAGATACGACTCAATCTGCACAAGTGTGTGTTTTGCATTGGTTCTGGTCTATTACTTGGTTTTGTAGTTTCTAAGGACAAAATTTGACTCTACCCATTTAAGGTTCAGGCAATCCTTGACATGCCTCCACCTTCAAATTTACTTCAAATTCAGAGACTCCAAGGCAAAGCTAACTTTCTAAGGAGGTTCATTCCACATTATGCTGAACTCACTAAAGGTTATACACGTCTTTTGAAAAAAGGAGTACCCTTCCACTGGGATCAGGTTGTGCAAGCTTCCTTTGATGCTTTAAAAGATTCCCTGATAAAAGCATCATTAATGTACGCTCCTGACTATCAAAAAGACTTTAACCTATATCTCGCTGCTACAAATACGACCATCGCCATGGTTTAAATGCAAGAAGATAGTGGAATTAAACATCCAATATATTATTTAAGTAGCAACCTTAATGATATAGAAAGCAAGTACTCTTATGTTGAAAAATTGGCTTTAGCAGCCGTTCAAGCAGTATAGAGATTTCGACACTACGTTCTCTTTCGCAAAACTACCATTATGTCAGATTGCAACCCTATGACCTACATTCTGTCGCGTCAATTGCTAGGGGGCAAATATTCCAAATGGATAGCCATTTTGCAAGAGCTTGATCTGGAATTCACCAAATCCAAATCAAATAAATCTCTCATCTTTGCAGAGTTACTTTGTGACCTTCCCTCGTTATCCAACAATTTAACATCCAAAGCATCAATCATGGATGAGACTCTGTTTCTGATATCGTCAAGCGATCCGTGGTATGGAGATATACTGGTCTATGTCCAAACCCAAACTTTTAGGCCTAACACCTCTCGCTTTAAACAGTGACGTACTCGATACCAAGCCAAAGACTACCTGATCATTGGCAATATGCTTTACCATCGTGGTGTCGATACAGTTCTACGAAGGTGCCTCACACATGAGGAGGCCGAAAAAGTTTTGAATGATTGTCATTCAGGTGCTTGTGGGGGCATCTATCTGGTTACGCTACTACACAAAATATCTTATGAGCAGGTTACTTCTGGCCCACCATATTCAGAGATTGCATAACTGCAGTCAGAAGTTTCCATGCTTGTCAGATTTTTTATCGCAAAACCAGATTACCACCTGCACCACTGCATCCAGTAGTTGCTGTTGGGCCATTCGCTAAATGGGGCATTGATTTCATGACATGTAACCCCACCTCGGCCAGGGGGCATGGGTATATTATAGTCGCTGTCGACTATTTTACAAAATGGGCCGAGGCGATGCCTACATTAAACAATAGCGGTGAAATGGCTGCTCTTTTCTTTTTTAATCATGTAGTTTCTAGATTTGGTGTTCCACAAGCTATAGTCACAGATCATGGGTCGCATTTTCGTAATCACATGATGATTGAATTGACTGCCAAATTAGGATTGTCCCACAACAGTTCTACTCCATATTATCCGCGGGCTAACAGACAAGTTGAGGCAATCAACAAAGTCCTTAAGTGCATGTTGCAGAGAATGATTGGAGTCCACAAACGAAATTGGCATTTAATCCTGTACTCAGTTTTGTGGGCATATAGGACTTCAGTGAGAAATGCGACTGGATTTATGCCTTTTCAGTTGGTGTATGGTCTGGAAGCTGTCTTACCAATTCAATGCGAAATCTCGTCCCTCAAGCTTGCAATTGATTTGCTTCCCGAAACTTCTGAAGAAGAGGCTCGTTTCTTGGAACTAATCCACCTGGATGAAACCCGTCATGATGTCACGTTGGCTAACGAAGCACATAAGAAACGTGTCAAGGCACAATTTGACAAAAATGTCAAGCCTCGTGTCTTCTCAAAAGGTGACCTGGTCTTGCTTTACAATTAGGACTCCGACAAATTAGGAGCGGGTAAATTTGAACCATTATGGATGGGCCCCTACATTGTTAAATGGGTATTGACAAAAGGAGCCTATGATCTGGTCGATTATGATGGGATCCCACTGTCACAGCCCCAAAACGGGTTACTATGCTTAATTGAGTGTAGTAAACTCATTGTACATATACTTATATCGCATTTTTTTGTGTTTTCTTTTAGAGTTGTCATTTTGGTTAGGTAATCCACTTCGCATTTTGTTACAGATGTCAAATTTTTGGAAACATTTATTGGGTACATCGATGGAGCTAGTCGTAGTACGCAGAACCTATCTTCTATAGCCTGGGCCATTTTTGCTCCAAGTGGCGAGTTAGTGAGTTTTAGGGGGATATGTATTGGTCGATCGACGAATAACATCGTTGAGTATAGCACGTTGATTGAACTTCTCTCTGATGCCATTTCACATGGAATACACCGACTCGTTGTCAGGCTAGATTCACAACTCGTCATTCAACAGCTTACTGGCGTTTATTCCATTCGAAACCCAGCTATTTATCGCATGTTCCTAAGAGTCAGGATTCTAGAAAGACAGTTTGATTCCATTCAATATCAACACATTTCCAGAAACTTAAACACATTGACTGATTCATTAGCAAACTATGTGTTAGATAGACATTTGTAGCATTTGTAAAGAAAGCATTTTACAACAACATTTGCATCAGGATTGCATAACTTAACCAGAATAAAACTCCGAAAATCAAACATATATAGTTTTTTATAGTTTTACAAAATGTTTTGTGTCCAAGACAAAATCGGTCATCTGACCAAGAAACTGAAAACGAATGCAGAAAAGCATCGTAGACTAATGATGTTGGTGATAACATGTCACTGCTTGTGGGATCATGTGCAAGAGCCTGGTCCATCAACGTGGCACACCAGTAGTATGGCGCTGTAACCTCAACGGTAACTCATCAATCCTGACATCCTGGATACCGAGAGTGAGGCCCTCGATCTGATCCTACAACACTTCCAGGTTCTCTGATATATCCATATCTCGAAGGATGGCCCTCCCTACAGCCTCTCCTACTGTAGCGTCATTTGTTGCTCGTGGGCGTGCCATTGGTCGAACTGGTCCAATATCTGCACACACGTATGAGTTTGCTTAGTCTTGATAACATTAAAAACACAAAAACATTATAAAACTGATAAACAAAGATGTGGTCGAACCATTTTAACTATAGCACTCCACTGCTCGCCAGCTGGTAATGCCCAAATCCAGGTCACCTCGGAAATCCATCCTGATGTTTGGGTACTCCGCAAATACCATCTCCTGACGGTCGAGCCACTCGAAAAAGGCATTAGAGAAGGAAATTTGTGATTGACCGGCATGTCTGGCCATAAGATCAACCCATCTCTGAATTCGTGGTTCCCTCGGCACTGGCAATCCCAGTTAAATGTTATGAGGCTGCATCAGTGGAATCCTCTCCAAAGAAAAAGCATTCAATATGGAACCGTAGCCAAAATTCTTGGTTCTTCCATTCTTCACTTTGGAGAGTTACTCTTTTATGACAGGAAGTACCGCCTCACACCAGTTGAACACCTTCAGTTCCAGGCATTCCAGGGCATATTGCATGTAATATCTGTTTGCCAAGTGTAAAGCCGCACTGCCAGCCAATCTAGCAAAGGTAAATAAAATGGTCCTCAAGGGCTGATCAGTGACATCCCAGATATTGATCTTGCCATCTCTGTTGGGCTGAGATCCATCTCTACAGAACTGACGAATATAGTCTTTCACGGATTCCCCTCCACAGGCGAATCCTGATAGTGAAAGAGGGGCACCATGCCTCAACAAACCCGTCAGAAAGTAAATGTCCTCTACTGTCAGTGGAATAGATTTACCTCTGGTCTAGAATACCTGGTCGATCGAATCCAAAGCATCAAGAAAATACTGCAAGAAATTGATTTGTTGCCTCATGCTGGATATGCAGAAGAACTTCAACAAGCCATAGTTTCGTAATGCAACAATTATACCATGGTCGTGTAAAGAAATCATGTCCTCTTCTTCATGTTCACGTTCACACCATGTGACAACCATCTTGATCCAACCAAAATCTGAAATGCAAACAAAAGATGAGTTAGGATCCAAATTTGAGCAAAAATAGGCAAAATTTTGATAAAAAATCACTGTGTAAAGTTGCCTTTCTACGCCCATCGCACCCTTCCTTTGAGCAAGGTGGGATGTGTACTGACTGGCCTGTTGGCAGCTCAGTATGAATTGCACCTTTCGATATAGGCTAGGTGCGATGATTGGGGAACAAGATCTTTGAACCCCAGGGGCCCATAAAAGTGGAAAAACTAGCTCATAACCAAGAAAAGATGGAATGAAAATGAAGAGCTCAGGGTTAGATCTTACCTGATCCTGACGGCGCAGAGAATAGTACACCGGATCTCCCGAAATCGACTGGTGAAATTTGAGGGGGAAAACCACTCCAGAGCTCCAAAATCCCAAATTTGAAATGAAATGATGAAAATGAAAGGTAAAATTAATTTTTGTATTTATTATTCACGTACTTAAGTAAAATGTTAGTTTTTAGTTCATTTTTCCTATGTATATGTGTATTTATAATCAATTTGATGGAGTGATTGAGCAGGTTAAATGACTGTCGAAAGAAACTCATATGCTAAACAGTGAATTGAACATCTTTGACCAACTAGACCAAGCATACATTTGTTCATTTCAAGCTTGTAAAAACAATGAAACCCATACCGAGCATAGTTCCCCCAAGATTCAAGCTCGTTAAAAAATGAATCTTTGACTAAAAAACTTTGTGATTGCCATGTTGTCAGCCTTTTGAGCCTTGGTTGTGTACCCCCCATCACCTCCATTCTTTTGGCCGATCATACACTTCCACTTGGTTGTTTACCATTTTGAGGAACAACTGCGACGAGTGGTCCTGTTAACCAACACTTCCCAGAAACCACCATTTTTGAGAAGTTCCAAACTTACCCGGAACCAGTTGCTACCCTAAACACCACTCGCTCCTAAAAAATGAGCATTCTTTAAACCCTTTTCAAACTCGTTAAATATGAAAATATTGTCGAGCAATTGGCCTTTCCAGCTCGTTAAAGTGATTGGAAGTGCCATCCCTCCTGTATATTTTAATTTTTTTCGGACCTGAGGGATTATCTCACGAAAAAGTTCAAGCGCTTGTCTTTTTCAGCTCGTTAAAGTAATCGAAAAGTCATCCGTTTTGTATTATTTTAATCTTTTCGGACTTAAGGGATTATCCTATGAAAAAAGAACTACTGGAGTTTCCTTTTCGTCCCTTTTCAAACTCTCTAAACATGAAAAGGACCAAGTTATCCTTGTCGTTAAACTTGTTAAAACAATAGCGACAAACTCGTCTAGACGAGACAGAGTTTCCTTTTAGTCCCTTTTCAAACTCTCTAAACATGAAAAGGACTGAGTTATCCTTGTCGTTAAACTCGTTAAAACAATAGCGACAAACTTGTCCACCCAGACAAGAATGAGTTTCACTGTCGCTAGACTCGTTAAAACATAGCGACAGGTTTGCCCGAAGGGCAAATTATAGAACAAGGATATGTTATCCTCCTAAAGCTTGACAAAAATAAAGAGGTACTCGTTAGCAATGACTGGGGAAAAAGGGAAGAAAACTTGAAAACTTTATGGTAGCAAGTCGCTCTTGAACATGACACTTTCACTCCATCATCGTGATTGAGTCGGGTTGGGTTATTCCGTTCACCGGGCACTTCACCATTAGTCTTTCACACCATCCATTTTTAGGGTTAACACTACCAATCCATCTCAGTGTCGCTGATATGTTCAAGAGAATTCATTCAGTTGAGAATTCACCATCTAGTTAATGCCTCATCCACTACAATACCTTCAACCTCCATTTTTCATGACCGCCATTCCTGAACCTTGTGTCGTCAAATCATTTTCACCTCCAGAAAATCATTTGCCTCATTTCATGTCATAGATGTGGGATACATTAAGGCCCTCCTACGATGAGTCACTTCTTGTAGACATCGGCTCATTATCCAAGAAGTTGACTTAGAAACAACCCTTTCAGTACTTTGAAGCTTACATGCCTCAATGGCAAGTTTCTCACTTCCAGCGACAAGTTAACATCAATGGCCTTTGACCGAAAGATTTTACGTGGTTTTCGACATCGGATCATATATTTACACAACGTGAATTATACTTTAGTACCTTGAGGGTCATCATCATTATCGGTGATTCCTCTCGCGTCTGTTAACAACTCACATTATTGGCTGGTAATCAGGCGATGTCTTTCCATGTTCGACTTCAGAACATCTTTTCACATGGATCGACTTGTACATCGGGCGAAGATTGAATGAGTTTGAAGACCCTGGATCTAGATTCATCCATCCGGGCTGTGATATATTCAGGGATATAAAGACATCAAATGTACATAGAAGCTGCAGAGATAGTCATCCAAGCCAGGGAGGATAAATCTACATTTCAAGAATCACCAGTCTGCAACTGCAGACAATTATCTGTTCTATGTACATGAAATGAATTTATAAAGCCGAGCATGGGAATGCCTGCCTCAGCTAGATCACGAAAAATTATATTTTGATAATGTATTGTATTGTATCTTATACATGTCACCTTCCAATTTGAAACCTTAGATCCTCATGTTAAAGCATTTCACCCGACATCAAAGATTTACGACTTCATGCTTTATGGGGCAACTGTTATAGACATATTTGGGCACTTCAACCCCAATCTTATATGTCAATAAACTAGGGCTCATAAACCCATTGAAGAGTTGTTTCATACCCTAAAAGAACATGGTCATCTGATTACATCATTCCCCAAAAGTTCCACTTGAAAAACCATCCAGAATTGTTCTAAACTGGAGCATACTGACTGCTCCACTGTCAGGGTGCGATGCATACTAACTTCTACACTAGCCACGTGCGATGCATACTGATGAGGCCTTCTATAGGGTGCAATGAGTGAGGATGGACAAATGTCCGGGACAGTTTGCTAAGTGGATGCTCATAGAATATTCTAGAAACTTCCCTTCTGACACTTGCCTCTCTGAATTCGCCCAAGGATGAGTAAGAGATCTGAACTTTAGTTATCACCCCTCTTGTGGAACCAAATGTAACAAGTGGAATGACACTAATCAAAACCGAGAGATGACTCACACCCTTGCACACATCTATAAATGGATCCCTTATCTAAGAGATCTAGAGGCGGCAAGGAAGTGCTGATAGTTTGTATTTGAGAAAGAGCATTGTATTTTTGGTGTGATCTTGCTATTTCATGAGGTGAAGATGGCTTCATGTGGGGAGGATGATGCTGGATCAGACAACTGGGTTGTAATTATCCCTTCTATATAATAAAGTTATGCGAGTTTTCTTCCATATAACTGTGCAATTGTGAATGTTATTATTCATGAATGCCATTGTATGTTCATTATATTTCTGATTTCGTAATGATTATGATATAATAGATCAAGATGCTTTGACGGTTCTTTGTTACTATGTTCCTACAGGTACTCTCCAAGCGGGATAAGTACGGAGAGGAGTTGCAAGCTCTGTCAAGGGGGAGAGAGATCAAGAAAGGAGTTAAGCGGAAGATCCAGGTTGGTTCCTTTGTCTTTCTCTTATCTATTATATATAGAAGAAATCACGAATTGCTTTAAACTTTTGTTTCTAGGGTAGCTTCCAAACCCAGAGGGCTAGTCGATCAAAAAGACACTAGTTTTCCCAGAAACAGGGTTGTGTTATATTCTTTCCACGACTAGCCCACGTAGTTAATCGGGGGATTAGAGGGGGGGCGGAGCCCCCCCTTCGTTGCGCCGATTGTGTAGCGAGGGGGTGTCACAAGGGGTTTGAGGTGTACCTATAACCCCACTTTATGGGGTCCGAGGCAGCGGCCCGGAAAATTTTGGTTTTGGACCCTATGTTGGGTTGGGCGGACCCACCTATGGTTTTGTGCATGATTTTCGCACATGTTTTTTGGATGCGATGGTTTTCGGTCCATGTTATTGGATGCTTCGGCAAGTATAAATATGTATTATAACATTGAAAGGAACATAATGAAAATTCAAGTTGATAGTCCCAGTTTTGGGATCCAGGGGAAATCTCTGTGTATATGTGTTTTATGTGTTATGCTCACGCATTGTTTATTTATGTGCTTTAGAATTTGTATGCAGGTAATTTCTATATGAAGTTAAAACCTACAAGGGGTCGTCGGATCCAATAGATTGACGGTGGAGATTAAATTGGCGGAATTGAAAATCAATGAGCGGCATAACCTCGACCTCAGGCAAACGCCGATTGTGATCAAGAGACAAAATATGGACCGTTGGATCTATGGAAAGATCAACGGTGGAGATTAAATCGGTGGGATTGGAATCGGTGAGCGAAAAACCCTGACCTTGGGCAAACATCAATTGCGATCATGTGACTGAATCTGGAATGTTGGATCTGTGGAAAGATCAACGTCGGAGATTGAATCGGCGGGGCTGGACCGACGAGTGTAACAACCCTGAACTTGGGCAATCACCGGTTGCGATATAGCAATTGAACGAGGACCATTAGATATATCAGAAATATCAACGGCGGAGATTCAAATGGCGTAACCAATAAGGCGGACCCGAAGATATTTATAGGCCCCGGTGTATAGAATTTGAGATTCGGCCTATGAGATCGGGGCATATTTTTCTTTGTATTTCTATGTTTTTCAATATTCACGATATAACAAAGGGAGCAGGTTTTTAGTGTAAAAAGACGCGCCCGTGGAGTCCCGATAGTGTAATCACACATCAGGGTAGTGGAAGGCTTGAGTAATGTATCCCAGGGAAGGGCCGACGCCCAATTGCGATAAAGTGAAACCTTGAGAACTATGTCAAGCTTATGGATTTGGCGGGGTGATTGGATTTTACATGTGTTTGTGCATAAATCCTTTGTAAAGGTTTTACTACCATAGAAGCGCCAATTTTAAGGATTTATATGATAAATCCAATAAACCAAAGGGGAGCGGGGGCAGTCACCTATAAGGTTAAGGGATTAGTTCCAGCTATGAATTGGCAACACCAATTTGTTTGGCTGTAGAATTCTTCTACATGCATTTACTATATGATCCGGATCTTGGGAGGAGAGACCCCCAAGATCTGAAAACTTGCAATGGATCTTGGGGGAAAGGACCCCAAGATCTGAAAACTTGAATTGCCAGAAGAAAAATAGGAGAATGCCCAATAAACAAAACCACAAAGAAACTTTTTATTAAAACCCACTGATCTGGATTTAAACGGGAACACAACAAATTACTGAGATAACCATAAAGACAGATATGCAGTGGAAATAATACTTCATTTCATTACTGTAAAATATTGAAATATGCTTACAAACAGAAGTGGAAATAAACCAGCCAGGGCAATGGTAGCTTATCTCTGAGAAGAGATGTGGCGGCTACATTCCTCTTAACTGTAAAGGCTACATTGTGGCGGACAACTTGTCCTTTTACAAAATGTGACTTGTTACTTATAGTATTTTCCAGTTATAATACCACGGGTCAATTCCATGGGTGAATGAATACCATGGGTGGATTTTACAATACCACGGGTGGATGCCATTTACAATACCATGGGTAAATTCTATGGGTCGATGAATAATGTGGGTGGATGAGTACCATGGGTTGATGCCATTTTCCATTCGGATCATTCCTCCCTCCTTAAGAAGCAATGGTCCCCATTGCATAAAGTTCCCTCCTGTAAAGCTTTTGTTGATTATGAAGAGCCACTGAAGATAAGGGTTTTATGTGGTTAACCCAAAACCCTAATAAATGAAGATCCGAGGATAGAGATACCCTGTAATGCTTGTGACCAACTGTGATTCTGACAGTGTGCGGCCTAGAAAATGGACTTTGATGACAAGGATTTTATGCGGTTGACCCATAAACATGATGTTGGTTGCTGATGAAGTAGCAGGTGCCTACATAGCCTGGGGTGGGAGGGCACGTCTCCAAATAACCTAAGTCGAATGCTGCTATGTTGAAACTGATGAATGTGAAGCAAGTGCCTACTAAAGTGGGGTGGGAGGGCACGTCTCCAATGGGAACCCACTTTGAATGCTGCTCCAGAATTAAAATGGGCATAACTCAATCAATATAACTCAGAATATTTATTATAACCTATTTTTGGAAGTAGAAGGACCATTTTGCATCTTCCCATGTGATGGAAATCCTTATCTGGACACTCTGAGATCTCAGATTCGTGCTACAACAGTTCCACCGTCACAAAAATTCTGATAAAATAGCTGATTTTAAATCAGCGATATCTCCCACATCCGAGCTCTGATTCGACCCATTTTTTTTTTTTTTTAAATTGGGTGATTTTTCGAGAGGAATCCAGATCTGGTAATTTTTTTTGTAAATTTTGTACCAAATGTTTCATATCTGATCTGCAAAGTCGCCGCCCATGAAATCATAACCTGCTCTAATACCACTGATCCAGATTTAAGCAGGAACGCAATAGATTACAAAGATAACCATAAAGACAGATATGCAGCGGAAATAATACTTCATTTCATTACTGTAAAATACTGAAATATGCTTACAAACAGAAGTGGAAATAAACCAGCAAGGGCAATGGTAGCTTATCTCTGAGAAGAGATGTGGCAGCTACATGCCTCTTAACTGTAAAGGCTACATTGTGGCGGACAACTTGTCCTTTTACAAAATGTGATTTGTTACTTATAGTATTTTCCAGTTATAATACCACGGGTCAATTCCATGGGTGAATGAATACCATGGGTGGATTTTACAATACCACGGGTGGATGCCATTTACAATACCATGGGTAAATTCCATGGGTCGATGAATAATATGGGTGGATGAGTACCATGGGTTGATGCCATTTTCCATTTGGATCACTATATCTGGTGGATTAAGTATTCAATATGAATGTTTAATTGCCATATATCTTCTCCCTTTTCCATTTTCAAAATGAATTCAAATATTTTATGCTTTTATGAATGAAAATCAGTCGTTTGAAATTATTAGGAGATTTTGGATTAAGAAAGTGTTAATGGTTTAATGCATTGGTCATCCAATTCAATTAAAATCCTTACTTAGATGCTTTGGCACAGTTCTTGAGCCTAGAACTGTCTACAAAAATACAACAAATCACAACAATTTTTCATCAATAGAATTCTAGTAAAACCATTAAATAATCAAGGAAATACGAATCTAAGGCATAATTTTGCATTTTTCTCAAATATGGGCATGATCCTAGAATTCTAGAAATATGTGCATTTTTTACAAAACTACCGCAAAGAACCCTGTGTAACTCTTAGACCAATTGGAATTTTGGGAAACGGTTTGGGTTTTAGATAATTTTATATACTGGACAAAAAAACCCATTAAGACAGAATTTCGAGATTCATCTCCATATGCACAAACATAAAGTTGAAAGTTGACATTTTGAAAATTGTGTGATTTTTAAGTAGATTTGTTGATTTTCATTCCAAAAACTTTCTCATGTGACCTGGGTCCATTTTCACTCATTTTAAAGAATTAAAACATTATTTTAGACAAAAACCATCTTTGGGTTTTCCCAAGAGTGCATCGAACCTTCGTTGTTTTTCACCAAGCTCCTAAATTAGTGTAGGCACAACATTTAGTCCAGAGACATGTCAGAACTTAGTAAATCACCATCAGTAAATGAGATACATTTGGCCTCAACCAAATCTTCAAAATTATCTTTGGCAAGACTATGTGATGGCCACATGGTGACTTCACATAAGAAAATCATGCATGATTTCTTCTTGGTGCAGGATTACTATGCAACGCAGGAACTGGACAATATGCATTAACAAAATTTTAATGAACATTATCACTAAAAAAATGCATATAAAAAAGTTATTCTTGTATAAAATATAACCTAAGCACAAATATTCGCTATTGCATTAAAATTATATAGAAGTGCAAAGTAGAAGTTCATAAACTAGTAAAACAAGGGAATAAGTAGGGTATCATATGGGTTAAAAGGTGCAATGTTGGGGCCTGATATCCCCCCATGTTGATCATCTTACATGTCCTCATGCAAGTGAATCAGGTGCTATATTGATGCTCCCTTGCAAAAAACCAAAATTGAAACATCTATGGGTAACCTTGCACTTGCAATAATGTTCCTGCAACTTTGTATAGACAAGAATTCCACTGCTTAGATATGGTCGTTTTGAGAAAGGAAATATATGTTGGTTTGTTTTTAGATTCTTCATTCATTAAGGCTAATTTTCAAGAGAATAATTAATTCCAGGGCTACCCTAGGAATGCTAACAATGTTGTCACAACAAATGTAGTGTTATCATGAAATAACCAACCATCAAAGTTTCCACAAAGCATCTCAATAGCAACCTTAATCAGTATTTCTTCATCTAAATATCCTCATTACAAATAAAACTGACATAATTTGAAAGCCATGGTGTTAAAAAAAGGATGAAAATAGGGAAAAGGAAAGATGACAAAACAATACCTTCCCAGGATGACCATCTTACCATTATCCAAGTGTATAGTTTAAGCTCCATTTGTTGGGCAAAGTGAATCACCTGTAGTAAGGGTCCCACATCCATGAAAACCTTCATATTTATGAAATATAGAACTCCAAAGCAAATCCAAAGCACATTACTGGAAGAATATTAAAGTCATTATTGCAGAGATATGATAATGAGTTCAGGGAAAGACAAAAATGACCAAGTAAATCATAGTATAAAATTAACTTTAATACCACGGGCATGGCCCTACTGCTAGTAGGCATTTATAGCCTCGACATGGATTCCTTTTAACCCAATAAAATGCTTGTGTCCCATATATTAGGTATATATTCAGAGTCATTTAAAATCATTTACATTATTTTAAAAATTAACTGAAGGTTGTTATCCTGGCTTGGTAACCAGCTAACGATAGTGCCATTCACAAGAACTAACAAGCATGAACAAGTTGGCTCATGATGAGGCCTCTTGTCTCCAACTTTCCAACTGAAATCCATTACCCAGCTAGCTTAGTTCCTAGTAGCGGTAATGGCATTCTCATTAGGACCCATGATCATGGTAGGTCGACTCATAATGAGACCTACTATTCCTCAATTAACCTTTTAAAAGAATCTCTAATTATAATTAACCTTAAATAGGTTTATTAATAGGTGGGGAGGAAAATATTCTCCTTAAGAGCACAAGATGGCGTGAAATTGTTTAATGACTAATATTTACAAGTTCATCTTGTTATCTTAAAGACTCATTTTAAAGAAAACATCTCAGATAATGACTAAAATATTCCTAAATTTAATCATGCTATGGTTCTCATGAGATCTCACTATGGTTTTATAGGAGCAGTCCACCATAGGAGGATTTTCATCAATACCTTCTAAGAGAAACTTGAAAATATTTCTTGGATAACGACTTGATCAAGTGACTAGGCCAAGGTTAGGGTTGTGGGTTTATAAGTGGAAAGTATTAAGCATAACAATGATAAGTCCCCCTGACTGACTCAATGGATGACCAAACAATTATGAAGAGGAACCAACCCATCAATTATAGTCACTTTACAAAATAATGAGGCATTAAGAATGAATTTCTTCTGACAAGACTCACCACAAGAGTGCATAATAATGGAAATTTCAATAGTTGTGCCTTAGGGAATTGTAATTTTAAGAGTTATTCTATAACAATTTTATTCCAAATGAAATTTTTATTTATTGTTTCTATACTACCCTACCCTAATTTAGAGAGAGGAATATCTCCTTCAAGTGTAGGAGTACTTCCAGTATAACCATGTGCTTAATAAAATAGTGAATATACTCCTACTCAACTTTAAAAGGTAGAATTTAATGCATACTGGAGTATGAGAAACCAACTACTTTAATTGATATGGTACCAATATTTGTTGAATGATGAAGGAGTGAGGTGTGCCAATGATTTTTTGGAACCAGGATTCAATAGGACCCACATGTTCAGGGTTCTCTAACTTTTACAATTATTCCACAACTTGATGTTTCCTCTCTTCATATTGGCAAGGATGGTTAAGGGAAATTCTAGGGTTTTTCTCTTGATATTGTTCATGAGCTTCAACAACAGTTTTCAAACAAGGTCCAATCATAGATTGTTCCTCTAATGGTTTATGGATTAAAATTTCTTCCTAAGGTAAATTTTGTGTGGTAATAGAGGAATTTTTTGAATTCAATCCTCTCCCCTCTCTAAAATATATGACATTAAATTCAATAGGGGAGTGAGTAGGAAAAATAGTTGTTTTAAATTAATGTGCAACTTGATCGTTGGAATTAGGATTTGGTTGCACAAATGGTTAGGATTATAGATAAGCATAACATGGTGGTGTATTCGACAGGAATTGCAACTATTGTGGCTTAGGTAATGGAGTTTTCATGGGTAATTTCCCTAGCGAAGAGGCTCCAAACCATCCTTGAGGCCGTGGGAATATCTAGCTCAAGGGAGAGGGCCATTATGGCCATAAGGTAAGGTATTGAATCAAAGGAGGATAATAAGTCTACCATGGAACTATAGGGTTACATATGTACTAAGGAACGTGTTGTGGACAATAAATTTTAGTCCAAGTATTAAATGATGATGAGTTTTGAGTTATACCCGGTAGTTGATTTATTTCCTTACTTGATTCCATAAATACTTGTTGTAACCCTAGTAGTGATGGGAAATTTATCGAGTAATCCTCCTTGCACTGCTTATGTACTTCCTACAAATCATCCAATTGTAAATTTAGAGAAGCTCCTGTAACTCCTATTCTTGTAGCAACTTTCAAATATTGAGAGGAAATTTCTCGAGAATTATTACCAACCTTGGAGATTCCTCTTGAATACACAATGCGAAATTCACAAAAATCATCATATGGTAAGTGAAAAACAACACCTTCTGCTATCATATTTAAACGTTCTAAAAACTCATCTTTGATTCCTTTGAGTAGGAGTGTTTTAAAGGTCTCTTTTTCCACATGTTTATGTTTCTATTTTTGAAGGTTGTATCGAAATCATTCCACATAGTCCTCAAAAATTTCATTTTCCCCTTTTGTTATTCCAAAAATATCTTCACCGACCTAGCAATAGTCTTGATATTTCTTCAAGAATACGTTCTTCATGTCTTCCCACGTTTGAATGTAGTTCCCTCCAAGTCTCATGAACCATCAGAGAGATGTTCCTTTAAGAGTAAGAGGAAACACTTGTAACCTTTAAGCATTATTAAAATAACCATATCCTCTACAAAGTACTTCAAACTCAAATAAGAATGTATATGGGTCATCGTTTGCCAAAACATGAAATTTTGGTAGAGCAGATGGGGGAATACTTTGCATTTGTACTACTCCTCTTGGATCTTTGATAGGGAATTCAAATATAATGATGTGTGTCATTTCATCCCAAAATAGAATAGGTTCTCCATGCACTACTTTGAGAGTCATTTGAATGTTCCTACCAAACGATTAGTGAAGTAGATGCATTGGATGATTGATATTAATTGAAAAATGCCTCTAAATACAATTTTTTTTATTCTCACCAAGATATCTGGTGTATCTTGTCACCATATGGAATAGTATATATAGGTGGGGCTCTTACAACACCCTAAAATTGAAAACAAAATGTGCAAGAAGGAAACAAAATTTCAAGAAAAACTAGGTAAAGAGTAAACAAGGTTGTAGCAGGTTACCAAGGTCAATCCCCTAAGCACCTCTCAAGAAACGACACTAAAATGTTGGGTGTAGTATAAAGCATATTTTTTTTTTCTGAGTAAAGACTAATTCTATTAAGATAAGAATAATATAGTACAATCAAGCTTGCATGCAAGCGAAGCATAAAAGCAAGGGAGCCGAAGGAGAAAGGCTCCACCTTGCTCCTTGGCGACAAACCAGGAAAGGGCTAAAGAGAGCACAAAAGTAAAATAAATTGTAACTAAGCAGAGAGAACTACCCTGAGGGGGCAGTTACTATCACTTGACATTTTTTCCCTTTTTTCTTGCTTACTTTGACCCATCCAGTTGAGTTTGGCTGAGCCGTAACAAGTTGTAGATTATTCTGCCTTGGCAGCGGAATATCCTTATCAGAGTCTGAAGACGAAGTAAAATGAGAACGCTTCTGAGAGATCTGAGAGACAACGGGGTTTGTCGGATCGTCCAAGGGAGCTTCCAGCGGAATCTCAACATTCTGCCCATCTGCTACAATTTCCTCTTCCTCCGAACTGGAGGAGTCTGAATCATCCGTGGGGGGGGAGGCACACAGGGATTCCAACTTTTAGATTTGGGTTTGCGCTTCAGATTCTTCTTTTTGTCGAGGTACTGGGAACAGGAACTCTGAAGGTGCCCTGTTTGATGACAATGACGGCAACGGAACGCTGTATTCTCGTAATCCAAGGTTTGAGTCCAGTGGAAATCTCCATACTTGAGATTAATCTGATCCGGCAGTCCTTTGCTAATATCTATTTTGGCACAGATTCTACCGTAGGTGTAGAGTCCATTTTCCTTCCGTGAAGAATCTACAGCGAGGTAGCATCCTAAAGTGTCTGCAATGGCTAAGAATACAGAGATATGCCATAGATGCGCCGGAAGATTCGGGAGCCTGACCCAAATGGGAGTCTTGGTGATAACAACTGTAGATGGGTCGAAGTCTGGAAACCAAGGAGTGAGAAAAAGCCCAGCCGAGCCCCAGAACCAAGGGCCACCCGTTAAGGCCTTCTGGTAATCTTCATTTAAGTCAAAAGCCACAATGAAGAATCCTTTTGAACAAAAGTATATCTGACTTTTTTTAGTCCAATTGGTATGGATCCAATGGTATTGATCTGATGTGCGAGGCCATAGCCCATTAAATCTGCATATGAGTGCGGATTTTGCAAAAAGCTGATAGCGATCATCAATCCCAGGATGGGAGAGATTGATGGAAGGAATTTCCTCTGATTTGTCTACCAGAAAAGGCTTTGGAACCCCAACTGGATGGCCTGCTGACGAAGAGGGCTGTGAAGGGGTAGCGTCTTTGCGGACTGCATCTTTATAGGAGAAAGAAGGGGCAGAGGAGGTATGCCTAACGGAACCACCTCTCAAGCGAAAGGTGGCCACAATAGAGGCGTCCCTCTGAATACTGTAATAGGAGAGAGGAAGGGTATTCATAAGATGCTTACCCTTGTATAGCAATCTGAGGTAAGATGAAGGGATCCCTAGCCGGCCTTCAAGATTTTGCAAAAGGTCCTCCACAAGATCCATTGAGCGTGCCCATTGCATTGTTGTCTTGCCCGAGAGGTTGACTTGGATCTGGAAAGCATGTGATTCTTCATGCAGATCTGGTTCAGATCTAGCCCCTGCTACCCGGCTCCGACAGATCCAAGATCTCTTCGAACCATGGCTAGGATAGGGAGGGGTTTTCTCTTGAAATGCATTCATAACAGCAGGCCCAACAACAAGCGCTCTGCCACAGTTAGCAATAGCAAGCACGCCTCCACATCTAGCCATCTTGGGTTCTGCCCTTTGGGCAGATGCCTCAAGAAGGGGCTCCGGCCATACGCGTCCACTGCGCGCATTTCTTGCCTCCACCGACCCTCCTGTGTCCTCTGTGGATAATGACCATATTTCACCGGCAAAGCCTGGAGAAAAAAATGCTACCTCTGTCCAGAGTAAAGCATGTAGAAACAGAGATTTCTTGACCACGCGATCATACCAAAGACAAGAAGTACCAGTAATGAAGACGAATGCTGGGGGCTCCGTCGTGCTGAGGTGGGCACGGAACTCCTTGACATGCAGATCCTTATTAGTCCACAGGGGTTCCCTAAACTCATAATGATTCAGCGGTCTGTCCACATGCATGGCCAGTCCATCTTTGTCCTGAGTAGATCAGATATCAAGGCCCGTATAAAGCCTCCCTTGTCCCGGTCGCTCCAGGCCTTCCACACCATCGTGAAGGAACATATCCACCCTATGCAGACAAAAGTAGTCTAGCGCCGAGGAGGGATAGCGCCCGTCGAGCCATGAGTCACCAGAACTCGCCAGGCTGAAGAAAATACTGTCAGCGGTGCCTTCATACCTGCAACAAATCGTAACCCTAAGGAGGAATGCCAAACCCATCTTTCCGCTCTGGAGTTCTCAAACCCACTGCATGTTTTTTTTTTTTTTCTCGGCAAATTCTAACTACTATTGTATTAATATTTACAGCAACATTTTACATCCAAAGAAGCTGGCTGCCCAGAGTCATGAGTGACTCCATGGACGACAAAGACTGATTCATGAGGTTGCCTCGCAGGGCAATTCGAGCAAAAAGATCAAAAACCTTGACAATATGACCGAGAGAGATCAGAATAACAACATGACAGCCCACGCAGGGGTTCCTCAAAATAACGACATGCCAGCCCACGCAGGGGTTCCTCAAAACAACAACATGACAGTCCACGCAGGGGTTCCTCAACAGTAACTTGTGGACCAACCGGACAGTGAAACCCAAAAGCAAAACGCTGAAACTACATGAAATTCCCGACCAACAACATCGCGCCCACTGCGTCTGTGGAGTCCGCAAGCGGGTCTTTACAACTAACAGAAAGCAAACTGTGACATGAAACAGACAATTGGTACTTATCAGAAACCCAAAACCAACAGGAACAAACCAAACCTGAAAAAAGACAGCCAGAGCGCGGAGGTGGCATTGGGAGTTATATGTCTGGTTCCTCTTCCTCAATTGTGCGCCAACCCTCTCCTTCTGCCACCCCTTCCCCCTTCGCCATGGGATTCTGCGAGGGGGAAGGTTGCTCCTGGTCACGAAATTGGGAAAGGGGCCGAGGCTGATTGCTTCTGGAAGTGCCCACCGCCATTGAGGATTCCCCAATTGGGGCCTTGCCTTTGCCACTCTCAGCACTGTCAGCTGCTCTTGAAGACTCTCCCATTGGAAGCTTCCCTTTGCCACGCCCTGAATTGTCCTCCGCCATAACCAGTGATGACTCTTCCTCATGTTCCTCTGGAATCTTGGTGAAGAGCACAGAGATGTGGGCATTGATGCCTGCATTCTCCCTGGAGCTACCCAAGGTGAAAATGACCGAACCAAAAGCTGGGAGCATTGGCTCACCATCAGCAGAGCCTCCCACCTCCATGACTTGGCGAGCTGGAATTGGATTAGCTCCCATTCTTCGGTAACAATAACAGCAGCAACAATGGTGATGAATGTCTGCTGCAGGGGGACGGGAGGGCTCTCCGCGCCCAGGACCTCTCCTGCAAGGCATACGCTCTCGAACCATAGTGTCTTCCCCCTCCTCGTGCTGTTTGCAACAGCTTGAACTGGACTGTTCCACCGGTCTACACTCCCAAAATGCAATCCAACAGCTCTCAACTGAGTGGAAACAAAGGCGGATAGGCACTGGTATGAAGCCAGCCTCCCTCTGGTGTTCCACCACCTCACTACAGGAGTTCCAGACTTGCGTTGGATTCCTCTCCACGCATAATACACCCAGCACCACCCGACGAACAAACTTATGCACCTTCCCATGATGAATGATAGGACCAGCATTGAATGCGAACCGCAAGCGTGTCCATCCCTCCCTCAGCTCCATTATGGAAGCTCTGAAACATTCCTTATGCCAATGCAGCGACGCCTTGGGGCATTAAAGGCCCGTCCCTCATCACGTGGCCGCCCGTGTTCTGCATGTGGCAAGGTCTCATCTCCGGTGAAGACACCCGCATCCGGGACTGTTGCCTCTTCTCGGATCATGCTGAGACAATCCTGGAGCTGCTGGCTGTCAGCTATGATATTAGTATCTCCAGCTAGTAGAGTATGATCCGTCTCTGTTCCAATATTGGCAAGGAGATCCGCAACTTTGTTGCCCTTTCGTCTGGTGTGTGAGAAGGAAATGGCATTGAAGTTGTTGAACTTCTGTACTAAGTCATTCAACCTTGCTTCGAGTCTCCAGCTGGGTGCTAGTTTCCTAGCGTTCAAGCCATTCTGAAGACGGGTGGCCATATTGATTAGAATCTGGGAGTCCCCTTCTACAATTAGGGGTTGTAGGTTGAGATTTCCAGCTTGCACCAGGCCTTGCCAAAGACCTTCCAACTCTGCCGAGTTGTTAGTGTCCCATCCTAAGTTTCCAAAATAGATCCTTATGGGATTGCCCTCAGAGTCCCTTAGAATTCCTCCGTAGCCTGCTGCCCCCGGATTACCTTTTGAGGCCCCATCGAAATTTAACTTGAATGAATTTCTGGGAGGAGGTTCCCATTGACAGTCGTTCTTGTTATTGATAATTGGAGCCGTGCTTTTGAGTGTTCCTGGGGAGAGTACCAGCTGCCAATTATCCTAGATGTTGCGTTCATTGTCTGTGGAAGGAAGGTCGTCCTTTGTCCAAACCTGAACCTCCAGAGTCTCTTGAATATTCTTATGAATCCGGTGCCGGGTAGCCTCTAAAGGTGCTTGCTTGTCTTTGAAGATTCTCTGATTACGTTCCTTCCAAATATTCCAATGGACAATTCCCGGGATCAAGTTCCATAGATGATTAAGGATCTTGCAGTTAAAGGGTTGCATTGGCTAGAGTCTCAATGAATTGACAATGTCGCCCTCCCTCATGCAGCCTCTTTGACATCTAAAACCAACTTTGTCCCAAAGTTGATTAGCTAGAGGGCATGTGACAAGGAGATGATGGAGAGTTTCTTCGTCTTGAGAGCAGTTCATACAAATCGAAGGGCCGTGAAAGTTCCTCTTTCTAAGCCTGTCCCAAGTGAGTACTTTTTGTGACTTACCATCCAAAGAAAACAAGCGATTTTAGGCCAAGGTCCAAGCTTCCAAATCTTACTCCACGCAGGGTCTGGGGGAGAGGGAAAGTTACATATCACCCTGTATGCTTATGCAGTGGTATAAGCCCCTTTTGGCAGATATCCCCACCTGAGAATGTCCTTGCCATTGTCCTGCCTTATCCTCCTTTTCTTGAGTTCGTTCGTGAGCTGTTCTTGCTGCTGCGCGTCTGCTTGATGGAGTATAAGGTTGCTTCTTTTCCATTTTCTAAAGTTGTGCTCCATCTCTGAGGCCCAGAATTGATGAACTGTGTCATGTTGATGATTTGCCCTGTCAGGTATTAGCTCTGGGGGAAGAATGTCTCTAAGATTGGGCTGTTGGTTCCAGGCATCGGTCCAAAAACGGGCAGTGCATCCGTCCCTTATTTCCCAAAAGCTGTGCTTCTGTATCAGTTGGTGGTGTAGTTTAGCTGCATTCCAGATTGCGGATCCTTTTTCTGTGGGAATGAAACGGATGAGCTCCTCTTGGGGTCTACCGTCAGCATACTTGGCCGTCCATATTTTCCCCCATGGCTTGTCGGGATTAGTGATCCATTGCCACCAGATCTTGGCATTCATAATGGCATTGCTATGTTCAGGGTCCCTTAAACCAATGCCGCCTTTCTCTTTGGGCATGCAGACACTGGACCATTTCACCAGGGCCCATTTGCGATTTGTAGCTGCGCTGCTCCATAGAAAATTGCATTGGAGGTTTCTTATACATTTTAGGACCCATTTGGGTGCCGCTAGGATGGAGAACAAGTACAGAGGTATGGCCTGCAAGACTAATTTGATGAGTACGGTTCGGCTTGCTAAGTTAAGAGATCTGAGGGTCCAATGATTGAGACGGGTTTCCAATTTTTCAAGCAGGGTTCGCCAGGCAGGTTGCTTGAGGGCTGAAGCCGTGAGGGGAGCTCCCAGGTATTTAGAGGGTAATGAGGCCATTGGGAACCCCAAGATGCGAGAAACTGCCAATTTAACCGAGGGCGGAGTGTGGATGAAAAAAATCTGGGATTTGGCACAGTTTATATGCATTCCAGAGGCTTCTGAAAAGTCTTGAAGGAGAGATTTTAGATGGCGGGCTTCCTGGGCAGATGGGTAACCGAAGAGCATCGTATCATCAACAAACTGATGGTGGGAGTTGGCAGGGGAGTTATGCACAGAGATACCTTTGATTTGGTGAGAGAGGAGAGCTTGTTTGATGTGCCTTCCTAACCCTTCAGCCATGAGGACGAAGAGATAGGGGGAGAGGGGGTCACCTTGGCGAATACCTCTGGAAGGATTAAATGACCGGGAGGGGATGCCGTTGACAAGAATAGAGAAGTGGGTTGAGGTGATTAAGTTCATTATCCAACGGATCCAGGGGGAGCAGAAACCAAAAGCTGATAGCATATCATGAATGTAATTCCAGTTTAGTTTGTCAAACGCCTTGGAGAGATCAAGTTTGAGAAGCATACCTTATTGTTTTGAGTGCTTGAGGGAGTGAATAATTTCGTGGGAGAGCAGTATGCCATCCATTATGTGCCTCCCTTCCACATACCCTGACTGTTCTGGGGAGATGAGCCCAGGAAGAAGAGGCTTCAACCGATTTGCTATGACTTTTGAAATAACTTTGTAGATGACATTGCAAAGCGCAATAGGCCTGAATTTGTCCGGGGTGATGGAGTCCTCTTCCTTAGGGATGAGAGTGATGAAAGTGGCATTGAGAGAGGGCAGGAGCCAGCGCGTGGCTCTGGATTCTTCCACTATCTGCCAGACCTCCTCCTTTACCATGTCCCAGAACGTGTGAAAGAAAGTGGTAGAAAAGTCGTCTGGCCCTGGGGCTTTGCCCTCCTTAAGCTGCGCCATTGCATCGTCCACTTCTTGGGGTAGGATGGGCCGCATTAGGAGGTCGTTTTGTTCCTCCGTGATGATCCGTGGAATGTTGCTCGTGATCTTACTTATGGCCTGTCTCCGATCCTCCCTTTGATCTTGATGGATCAGCTTGAAATGGTTGAGGAGTTCCTCTTCAATCTCTTCATGGGTTTCCACTTTTTCCCCTGTCTGTTTTTGAATGAAGGGAATATGGTTGTGGATTCTTCTTTGAACCATGGTTCTGTGGAAGAATTTTGTGTTACGCTCCCCTTCTTTCAACCACCTGACCCTTGACTTTTGTTTCCAATAAATCTCTTCCTGTTTTCTTCTATTATCCAACTGACTATGGATGAGATTTTCCTGCGCTAAGGTTGCTTCTCTGTGCCCTTCCTTGAAAACCTTTTGATGCAGGGTCTCCAAATCCTGAGCGAGCCTTTGCTGGTCTTTGAAAATGTTGCCGAAGGTTTCTCTGTTCCAGCGTTTCAAGTGATCCTTGAGAAAGCGAAGCTTTTGCTGGAGTTGATACATCTTTGAACCTGTTGGGGGAACGAAGGCAGCCCATGTGGACTTCACAAAATCCTTGAAGGCGGGATGTGTGAGCCAGAAGCTTTCAAAACGGAAGGGGCATTTTGTTGTGTTGCCTGGACGCTGCCATTGCAGCGCAATTGGCCAGTGGTCCGATCCCGAGTGGGCAAGAATACTTGTGGAGAAGTCCCCTCCTAGATGTACCGAATTGTCAGAGAGGAGGAATCGATCCAGCTTAGAGGCGATTTGATATTTACCGGACCTTCGATTACTCCACGTGAAGGTTCCATTGCAGAACGGCATATCTATAAGGGAGGCCCTTTGTATGAAGTCTTTGAAATGGTTGTCCGCATGCTCCAGTCTGCGCCTGCCTCCCAGTTTCTCTTCCGATATAGTTATCATGTTGAAATCTCCTGCCACAATCCATAGCGGGTATCTTCTGCTGTTGCTTAGGGCTTCAATTGTATCTAGAAGCGCTATCTTGCTTCCCGAGTCTTGTGGGAAGTAAACATTTGACAGATTACCGTAAACATTGGTGCCTAAGATATGAAAAGTCGCCTGAATTAGGTGGTGCGCTGCATGGAAGTCGGAGAGGGAAACTGCCTGCGTATTCCATGCAATTGCTAGGCCTCCTGAGGCCCCTGAGGCATCTACAGCTACTGATCTACAGCCAGGCCAGGCTTTTGAGAGAATGTTGCCTAGCATTGCGCTGTTACACTTGGTTTCTTGGAGAAAGCACATTTGTGGCTTTTCCTTTCTAATCATATGTTTTAGCATCCTGAGTTTTCCAGGGCTATTGAGCCCTCTTATATTCCATGATATGAGCTTCATCATTAACCATTGACAAAGGGCTTTAAGTACTTAGTCAATTGTGCATATCTGCCTGAATCTACTAGGATTTTCCCTATCTCTATTGTCCTTTGCAAATCTGTCTTCCTGCCTCGCTTCTTTGGATTTTTTGCATTCAGATTCCTGTCCCATTGGCTGCCTGGTTGTATTCCTAGCTGGTTTTGATAGTAAGCCCGAGAAAGGACCAATTCGAGCTTATCGAGTGCTTGTTCAGGTATGGCATCAAAAGCCTGTTTATTGCAGGCTATTTCCAGCTCGATGATATCTAGCCCGTGTAGATCAATACTCTCCGGCTCTTCTTCCATGACTTGTACTTGATCTATTTCTTCCTCATTATTCTCGAGGTTCTGGTGGCTTTCCATTTTTCCTTCAACTTCCATATCTTTGGTGAGATCAGGAGATTCTTTCCGGTCCCGAAGGGGAAAGGAGGGGGTGATGACAGGGGCAGAAGATTTGGGAGGTGGGGGAGGTGGAGGGTGAGATGATGAAGAGGGCGGATTCTCCGAGTGAGATGATGAGGAGGGCGGCTTCTCGGGGGGGAGATCGACTGCTTGTGGCAGGATTTCAGGATCTTGACCCAGTATGTCAAAATTTTTCTTGATTACTGGATCATGCGACTGGGAGGGCTGGTGCCTGGGCCCATTAGAGGGTTTTCTGTGAGCGCACATTCTGTTGGTGACTTTGGTAAAGCCGTCCTGAGCAGGGGCGGAAGAGGAGTCGGGATTGCTGGATAGGGCGTTTAGGGGACAGTCTCGAAAGAGGTGGCCAAGGGTGTGGCACTTCCGGCATCGGAAAGGAACGTGCTCGTAATCCAGAGGCTGAATCCATTCCTCATCCCGGTGGGAGAGAGTGAGCGAATCAGGTAGGGCTTCATTGAGGCGAATGAAAACACAAATACGAGCATAGGATATGTACTTACGGTTTTTGGTTTCTTCCGAAGATATGATATATTCTCCCACCGTATTTCCTATTCTTTTGAGAGAATCCTCCTCCCAGTATTCATCAGAAAGGGAATATAACCGAATCCATACAGGTGCCCAGGTTAGGTCCTCCTTATCTGGATTGAATCTGGGTATCCAATCTCTCAGATAAAGGCCTGCCGAATTAAAGAAGTATGGTCCGCCCACTAATATTCTGTGCTTATCCTCCAGGCAATAGAATATTGCGGTGAAGAAACCCTTCGGCCCAAGCTGAAGGGTAACATCCCCCTTCGGCTTCCATTTCGCCGCTATACAACCATTGAGAGCCTTTTCAGTAGGCCAGAACCCTATGAACTTCCCAATGATGGCGTGATCTCGCATGAAGTCTATTCTTGCATCTATCTTATCTCCTGGTAGTTCCACTCGTGGTCTTTCCTTGGCCACAGGTCTGCATGTTGATGAGGTGACTTTCAAGTTTTCTTCCGTATTGTCAGAACCTTTCTGGTGCTTCCCTTCCCTCTCTCCACTATTTTCGCTTTCTTTTTTGCTGTCCTGGTGAATTTTCCTTCCGTTCAGAATCTCATTATCCACTGATCCAAAGACTACTCCATGCGCCGTGTTCTGCTGCGATGGGGAGGGCCCAGAGGCCCCCCCTGCGGCTGAGCCATAGGGAGGCCCTGACGCGATGCAGGTCAGTATCGCTGCCGCAATGCTGCTGTTGCAGAGATGGCTTGTCTGGAGCTTGACGGCTCCGTCACAGTATCGTTCCAAACCCTTGCGAAACCCTAGCAGAGCACCCTCTCTATCCTCAATCCCAATTCTTAATCAACCCACTGCATGTTATATTACAAACTAGAATACAATAGTCTTAGCGTAGTATAAAGCATATTAATGAACTAACACTTAATGTAAATCTGATAGTTCATAAACTTGGAGGCACAACACTATAAATACCAGAGAGAGCCCCTAGTGACCTACAAATCTAATTCCTACAATAATGTGCTCAACAACCTCTTTGTAAATTCCTACAAAGAATTATCAATTTGATTCTTGCACTCAAAATCCCTCATTAGAAGCAAAAAACTAACTGTTTCAAACTCCATTTCTGCAATATTCTAGCATTGAAAGCAAATCCATCCTTTTGAAAATTTAAAGAGAAAACTCTTCTATTAAATCAATTTGAAAACCAACTTCAATTTTTTCCTGCAAATCAATCAAATTTCTCACTCTAAAGGAAAATGGAAACCTTTCACAAATATTCAAATCAGTCCCCAAACTTCATTAAGAAAATTATCTAACAAAACATTGGTGTATTATAAGCCCATCAATTGAAAATAAATCACTATGTGCAAACATAAAATCTCATAACCACATTGTTGTCATATTCATTCATCCACACAACTCATAATTAAACATTCTCAAAACCACTATTAATAAACTCCAAATCTTCACTAATGTTGTGGAAGGTAATAAAAATAATGAATGCAAATAAAGGATTATGAAATCAAGCATTGAGACATTATTCTTGCAAGCAAACAAATCTTTGCTCCCTATTTTACACAGCTACCCACACTTGGTGTATTGCCTGTACTCAATGTGATACCTACACTATGCAATTCACAAAGCCAATAACCTGTAGATAAATATCAAAACAAGATTACAGAGATAAAGGGATAAATGGTCAAATCTTCCTTCATTTAGTGGCCTCTCCTACAGTCATTATTCATCAAACATAAGTGTACAAACTCAAACCATTAGTTAAATGGTTACCATTATAGGATATGTCAATCATACTAATGACCATAAGCATAAATCATATCGGTTCTACTCCACAATAGAATCAGATATTAATACTACAAAATTTGCATCCAAAACCAAATCACAATTGTTGGTCCCAAATCACTTCTTAAACCTGCACTATGGTTTTGTTAACAAGCCTCAATTCAATAGATGCAATCAAAACCATTCTACTTTTATATGACCTGTCAACACATTCAATGATAAACAATACTTCCAAACATTGGTCACAACAATTATCGAAAGGTTTCGATTAGCAAAGTTTTGTTAAAAGGAAGGTGTGACAAAGGTCTTATACAATTTGATATGTCTATAACTCTTGTCTCAATGGTGCCATAAGAGCTATAGATCGAGTCTTTTCTAACAATATCTCTTTGTCATTCTCTTGTCAAAACACCACTAACTATAAAGGAAAGAGAAACCCAAAAAAAATCTTGCAACATGGTATCAACAAGATAAAATCCTTTTTAGAACATATAAAACAATGCATTATAGTCAAGATCATTTTCACATAAACAAATATATGTTATTTATTTCTTGGATCTAACACTTATAACTTGGATATTTTCAGTTTTGAATGTCAAATGATCATCAGTCAAGGAGTTACGCAACCCACAATGGAAACAAAGTTTAAACTCTAATTACACAGGATTATTAAATCTCTACACCAAACTACAATAGTCAACACACCATAATATAGAATAATTAATCTACCTAGTAGACTAAAAAATCACACTCATAAATGGATTAACAAGAGGATTGTTGAGATGGTTGGTGGGCCCAACCAACCAGTGCACACCCTCTACAATCTACTGAAATTACAGAGCTGATATGAGCATTAAAAACATTATAAAATAAGAAAAGAACCTGGCATCCAAAACATTTCTATTAATTCAAAGAAGTGTATTACATGAGGAGATAATGCTTAGATCCAATTGATGAGAGGGGAGTAACCCCAAAAACTTAATCCAATAGCATCAGAGTGTGGAATGGCTTGCCTCCTTAGGCTTGGAGCCATAACTATGTTTTTATAATTTTTTCATTACAAATTTGGCATTAGACAAACCAATACTTCACAAACAAGATGGATCCCAACAATTTTTCATCAATAGAATTCTAGTAAAACCATTAAATAATCAAGGAAATATGAATCTGAGGCATAATTTTGTATTTTTTCCAAATCTAAGCATGCTCTTAGAATTCTGGAAATTTTTGCATTTTTACAAAACTTTCTTAAGGAACCCTAGATAAATCTCATACCAATGCGAATTTTGGGAGGCGGTTGGAGTTTTAGATTATTTACTATGTAACTGGGAAAAACCCATTAAGCCATGATTTTAAGGTTCGCCTCCATCTACACAAAAATCAAGGTGAAAGTTGGTAGTTTGAAAATTGTGCGAATTTTAAGTAGATTTGTTGATTTTTCTTCCAGAAACGCACTCATGTGACCTAGATTTATGTGACCTAGATTCATTCTGACTCATTTGGAAGCATTAAAACATTATTTTATACAAAACCCATTTTTGATTTTTCCCAAGAGTGCATCAAACCTTCAGTTTTTTTCATCAAGCCAACAAATCAGTGTAGACACAACACTTACTCCAGGCATAAGCCAGAACTTAGTAAATCACCATCAGTAAGGGAAGTATAGCTGACCTTGACCAAATATTCAAAATTATCTTTGACAAGTGTAAGTTACGGCCACATGGTGACTTCACATAAGAATATCATGCATGGTTTCTTCCTGATGTAGGATTACTATGCAACGCAAGAACTAAATAATTTACATTAACAACATTTTAATGAACATTAGGCCTAAAAAATGCATATAACAAAGGTATTCTTATATTAAATACAACCCAAGCACAAATCTTCGCTATTGCATTAAAATAATGTAGAAGTGCAAGGTAGAAGTTCATACACTGATAAAACAAGGGAATAAGTAGGGTATCATATGGGTAAAAAGGTGTATTAAATACAATAATGTTGGGGTCTGACAACTGCATGTTACCTGTTTAACAAATCACATTCATCAGCATTGGAGGATGAGACTTCACATGAGGTATGGACTGGTAAGAAACCACATCTGAGGGTATTTGGATGTGATGCATATGTACATGTTCCAAAGGATAAGAGAACCAAGTGTGATAGTAAATCTCAAAGATGCATCTTTATTGGGTATAAGGATGGTTTAAAAGGTTATAATCTTTGGAACCCAGAAATAAGAAAGGTTGTGTACAACCAAGATGTGGTGTTTTTGTAGTGAAAACTCAACACCCCCATTTCAGACTTATTTATTTCAAATAATGCGGACTCTTTTCATAAATTTTTAGCTAAATCACCTTTTTAATATATTTTTTTTGTTACGTGTCCCACAATTTTTCCATTTTTCATTTTCATCGAATTTCTATTTTGATTGTTTCATTGAGTTCGACTTTTCACTAGCTTTCTAACGGTACTTGTTTCATCTCATTTGGTTACATAGTTTGCAAATGGTGCTCGTCTAAAGTTTAATAATTTTTATCGCCTCGGCTAAAAGTTGTACAAAATGTATATTATTTTAATTTTTATAAATAAATTAGTAATTTATTGTAAATATTAATTCCTAGTTAATTTTTGCTAACTTTTTTCTTTTTTGCTAAAGGCCCTACAAAATCGCCTAGCCAAATTGTAGAACAATAAAATTATGTGATTTCGAGATCTCAATAATTGATTCCAATTCATAATTTTAAAAGAAATTACGAGGCCCGAAATCTCAAAATTGCAAAGTGATTGTAGTTCATTTTGTAAGATTTTTATTACCAAAATAGTTTTAGTTTATAATGGATGAGTCCCACTCTAAGTGGCCCCACTTCACTTCACTTCCTCTCTTCAATTGATAAAAAACTCTTGATATAAAAAGACCCGATACAATTCTGCCAATAAAAATTTCCCCATATTTCAAAAAATCTCGATATAAAATTTTCCTAATATTTAAAAAAGTTTCGATATTCCAAAAACTCCCGATATAAATAAAAAATTTTGATATATAAAAGTTCTTAAGAACATGGAGAGCCTTTTAATATCGAACATCGGCAAGTTTTGTTAGAGTCCAAATGTCAAATATTCAAAAACCCATTTCCAATATAATATGCAAGGTTTATTTATTCTTATCAAAGGTCTTCAATCTACCTCCTCCTATTGGCCTTTGTCGTGATTACGTTCCTTATACCTCCCATACCCACTCCACCTCACAAACGGCCCCTCCTCCTTTGATATTCGATCATGGAATGGATCTCAAAGACATTTGAAATTTGTAATTTGGAATTTGTTTCTAATATAATTATAATATATTAAAATTATAATATTATTATGTTTTAATTTTAATTTTAATTTTAATTTTAATTTTAATTTTAATATAATTTAATTTTAATTTTAATATAATATAGTTATAATTTTTAATTTATTTTAACTTTTAAATAATTGTTAATTTAATTTAGAATTAGATTTTTAATTAAAATTTTCTTATTTTTGTCCTAGACAGCGAATTTTTCAAAATTCTAGCAATTTTGACACTTTAACTTTAGAAGCTCATAAGTTGAGTTTTACTTGGCCAAATGAGGCCCAGGATGGCTCATTAGGTAGATAAAATCATGAAAAATATTCCTGAAGTGGTTTCATGACCAGATTTAGACATTTAATGAGTCTAAAATTTAGTAGAAAATCAAACTCCGAATTTGTAAACAAAATTAATTTTCTGAGTTTAATTTTTTGCATTTTCATTTGCTCATAGCCTCTGCTGAGTGCAGATCCATTTGACTATGTTCTCTTTGACCAATAGGAACAAGGATTAATGAAAATATCATATTTCCTTTTATTTATTTAATTAATTAAGTTTTGAATGGAAGATGTTTTATTTTCCAAATTTTTTATTTTTTATTTTAATTTGTATTTTAATTAAATTTTGATTGGTTTTGCGAAGAGAACAGTTTAAGAGATGAGGAAGAGAAGATTTCAATCAATGGTATTGCTCTAGCAAGAGGGACAAATAATTTGGAACAATGAAAATTGTTGGAGCATAATTATTCTTCAACAACTCTCCTATTTTGAATTCACATTAGGGGAATTTTAAGGTCTAAAATGGGCCTCCTAAGAAAAACGTATAACTAAAATAAACATTATAAAAACCAATATGGTTCAAGATTATGATGTCAACCATGGGGGATGATTCATCATTTTTGGAGTAAAAAAATAAAATATTAAAAAATAATATAATAATAAAACTACTTTTTCAACTCGTGTTTTCAACTTATCTCCCTATGGGTTTACTCCAATTTCAAGCGGAAACACTCGCTGAATGCAAAATTTGATTCCTCATCCAAAGAGTATCCATGTTGCATACTTTCAATGGACCCTGCTATAGGAAAAATGAGAAATACATGAAAAAACGTGATTGCAATCACATTTTTTCATGTATTTCTCATTTTTCGCGTAGCAAGGTCCATCGAAAGTATGCAACATGGATACTCCTTGGGTGAGGAACCAAATTTTTCATCCAACGAGTATTTTCGCTCGAAATTTAAGTAAACCCATAGGGAGATAAGTTGAAAATATGAGTTGAAAAAATATTTTTTTCTTTTTTTCCCTCTAAAATTTGATGATGTAATCTAGTCTTATTTTATTATTTCCACTATTATTTTATTATTTCCTTAGGAGGTCCATTTAGACCTCGATATTCCCCTAGTGTTTTTGTAATCAAAATCTTGGGGCCTTCGTTTTGACATTTTTCAGAGAAATAAGTTGATGACAAGTGGCGGAGATGACCGTTGGTGAATTGCAGAGTTGACAGCTAAGGGAATATTAGAAACTAAAGGATGACTGGTAGTCGCGAATGAGTGGCGGGAAGAAGCAGGGACATTCGAGCAAAAGGAAAGCACAACTAGCAGTCCGGGTGGATGACAGGAGATAAAAAGTAGAAGAAAGAGAAAAGAGGGTTATTTCTAGTCAATAGAG
This sequence comes from Pinus tabuliformis, assembly GCA_031772625.1. Taxonomy (NCBI): domain Eukaryota; kingdom Viridiplantae; phylum Streptophyta; class Pinopsida; order Pinales; family Pinaceae; genus Pinus; species Pinus tabuliformis. The sequence continues at coordinate 2,011,496,110 of CM062817.1, read as the reverse complement.
CAAGTCTTTAATAGTTCTAGTGTTCCTAAGTTGTGGAGTAATGTAAATGACTCCATGATCCTGTTTGTACAATTTTATGTTGGTTGTGTGATTTCTATTGTTAATGATTATTCCTTGAGCCTTATCTACTGCATCATGTTATGTTAATGGAGAATATTGTTCCAGAACCACCTTGAGCCTTTGAGCATTGTGTTAACTCTTTAAAAAATTTAATGATTGTATCCAGTTAGATATTTTCCTAATATAGTTTGAGTATATCATTGCAATCTGTTTAATTTATATGTTAAGCTACTATATTTTGGTCTCTTCCATTTGACATCACTCCCCTAGTATCTAATTCCACCCTCATCTAACTTCAGTCATGGCACACCTTGGGTGAGACTCCTTACCCTCCCTAGGTAAGGTGAAAATGTCAGTGTTACTCTAGACTATAGCGAAACCTTGTTGGCCCTTTTGTGCCTGAACCCAACGTCTCAACATTGTTGTCATTTTCGTGCCAAAAAATGGTTCCATTGTCATGACTTGAAATTCGAAAGGAGGGTTGAAAATATGGTATCAAGGATTTTTAGGAAGGAAATACGAAACTGGTGGGACAAGAAAGTGGATCGGTTTGTTTCTCAACAAGCTCTACTTTGTCGTCGGGCTATTGAAAATCTAAAATACAAGATCCTGTACTCGGAAGTTGCAAGTGATCAGTAAGAGATATTCTGGTGTAAGTTCCCAAAAGAATTGTACAACGAGTTGCGAAGATTGCAGGTGAAGGCTAGGTCAGGAGGACACACATTATCTCGTCATGACTAGACTCTAGTGGATATCGCTGCGCTCTATCGTCTTAACACGGATCTGACGAGAGAAGTATAGTTTTGGGTGCAGACTACACTAGAAGGGTACGTTTTTGAGTTTGTGACAGAAAGCCACCAGTCCTTTTTAGAAGTCGACATTGTGTTCTGAGTGGGGTTGAGAGGGAAGTTGTTGAAAGAAATAGCCCTCTAGATTAAAGTCTTAATGGTGGAAGAAGGCCTGCTTATATTCCAAAGTCCAAGCATGGCAGCGTAAACACCTAGTACTGGGGGAAGTATCTAAGGGGAGGGATACTACCAATGGGATCATGAGGTTATTAGAAGGATGGACGTAGAGGATTCAGGGATGGTCAAGGAAATGAGAGTGAAAAGGGGAAAGCGGATAGCGGAGAAATGGCAGGAAAGGTCCGTGCAGGAAATTAAAAGGCATCTAAAGGAACTACAGTAAGTAGGAGAAGTGTTGAGGAGCCTGAAAGAGGAAGGCGAGATGGAGGAGAACTTGGTGAAAGGGATAGAGACGGATGGAACAACTCAAAGCTCAGAAGGCGATAGGAGCCCTCCCTCACCAATCATGGGCGAGGGGCTGAATGGAATTGGTCGTGTTGTCTCAAAGGAAGACTTATAGAATGAGATGTACTTTGTTGTGTGGAGACTATTCGAGAAGATGAGGTGTCCGAAAGAATCAAGGATCTAAGCCCCCAAGGCTCAGGTAGCGTCTCCCCCAAACTTCCCCTGGTACTTCTTGGCAATGTTGGACCTGCCAACATTAAGGGATCTCCCTGGTATGAAGTCCCAACTAGACCTCACATTGTTTGGTGTAGGAGTCCCATCCGGTATGATGGCCCAGTTTTCATTATCTTAAAGATTTTCCTTAGCTCTTGCGTGTCAGCACATGAGATTGGTTTACGTTGTCTTCGAACAGCGAGGTTTGCGAGCTTGGTGAGAGTGAGTCTCAAATCGAAAGGGAATATTCCCAACTCTATTAGAGACACACAACACACCAGGACATGCATAGCTTCTGATGGATTAGTCCACACAGATGCAGTAGTCACAAAACACGAGGTGAACAGATAGCACGTACAACTCCCAACGAAATAGTCCACATGAGTGCGATAGTCGTTATAACAAGTTTACGTAGATTAATATGTTGAGTGTCCAGTGGAATAATCCACACGGGCGAGACAGCATTAACAACTGATACAACACATTTCGAATAGCATGTGTACTAGAACAATCGATATAGTTCAATTGTCTTAATATAGGTTAAAGAAACATGCATTACAAGTGTCCAAAGAATAGTATTACAAATGAATACAATACATGTTTGAAAATGTGTTGGCCTATTAACAGGCTTCTGAATTAACTGAAAGTTCCAACACACATCGGTACACCATACATCACTAACCCCAATAGCGAGGTGTTTGATCCACTGCTCGCTCCTCAAAGAAAAGACTACAAACTCTCAAGGCTATATGGGAGGAGCCAAGGTGAAAAGTCTCTTTCATGTACAAATGAGGCGTATATATAGCCAAGGGTGAACTTGACCCTTGTGACTCTTCGACTTCCCTCATGATTGTTTGACTCACATGACTCTTCAACTTTACATGTGGGTCTCTTAGAATTCCACGTTACATTATATTGATTACAATGGTATGGCCCACAATAGTGATGTGGCTCAGATGACTCATGACATGACTCGACGCAACAGTGCTGGTATGTTCATGCTAATGGTGGTGTTCATGTCGACCTGCAGTGCTGCTGAGTGATGAGTGTGCTCTTGGTGTATCATAGCTTCACCTCCGCATGGCAAGGTGTTCAGAGTCTTCGATGGTCTTGGTGTTTGCTTGATGTTGTGCATGCATGTATCCCTTTCGCTGGTACTTGGCATGCTCCATGTGTTCATCTGTTCACGAACAAATCTCCTAGCATGTGCTCCTTGTTCATCCCGTTTTTCATCGTGTCATGTCTCATCCATGTACCTGTATTTGCAATCACTCATGATGAGACAACATTAAATCCATAAATATCCTATTCTACAATGATACCATGATTCATCATCTTTCGTTTTCGGGTGCAGGTGACAAGGAGAAAGGACAAGGCTCTGAAACTGTGAAAAGTACATTTCAAGCCGGGATGCGGGCTTCGGGGCACTGTCAAGGAAAATTTCACAGAGGTCACTGAGAGGCTGAGATGAGCAATCTGGAACAGTAGTGACCTTCTGCAGAATCGGGCCCAACTAGGAGGCAGAACTACATAATTTTTTCAGGAAGGCAGTGTGGTAAGCAGGGAGGACATTGGTAGTAAAAAATACGCAAATTCTCAGGGACGGCTAGGAGCAAGCTGCGGGAGCTTCCTGGCCAAAATTGTGCAAAACTGGGGGGGAGGCATGCAAGACACTTTTGCAAAGTTTCTAGGCTAAGCGGGGTGTTGGGAAGCTGGAGGACAATACAAGAAAATTGTGCAGTTTTTAGGAGGAGCAGCAGGTCAGCTGATAGAGGGACTGGCTGATAGAACTGTGCAACTTTCGAGGATAGTGCAGTGACAGACACTGGGTTCTTGTCCCTCATTTCTTCGCAATTTCTTTAGTCAGCAAAGGTGGGCATGGTTACAGCTTTTGCGCAATTTTTTTGGAGGAGTGAAGCCCGAGCTCACTGCCCAGTCAAACTCTCTAATTGACCAGTAGGAGGCTTGATAGATTGGCATGTGGGCAACGCATATTGAGATGGCTTCTTAGGAAACTTCTGCGTTGTTCTGGGTGACAGTTAACTAGGTTGATTCCAGGATTGCGCAATGTAGACTGCCTGGGTGGTAGCCTCAAGCTCTACACAATTCTGGGCTACAGTACAGATCACTGAGGGCTGAGACTGCTCAGTGTGGCTCAGTGGAGGTCCGGCTGGTGGAGGGTGTTTTGGTCGACAAATCTTCGAAAAAATGACTAAGTGTGTGAGCGAGTGAACTCGAGCATGCATGACCTTGCAAACACACACTCAACATGACTCGATGACAAGACACCTCGAGCAAACAAGACAACAGACGCTCAGTGTGACTGATCAATGGGTGTGAGCGACAAGTGCGACACTTGACATAGATCGTTGAACGACTGCGATGACGCTTGCGCGACATGCATACAACTTCATGTGTGAATGAAACAGATGCTTACATAGTGAATACAATGTGTACACATGAAGACGGACCTTGAACATAGTCAGAACATGACTGCAAGCATGACATTGTGACCAACATTCTAAAAGATGTCCAGTGAACGGTCAAGCGAGGAGGATGTAAAGACTCGACACAAGCTCATGGGATGAGCTCGAGTGTTTTCAAACAACAAGGAAAAAACCAAGGAAGGCTCTGAAATTAGATGTAGGACAAAATTTTGGAGGGTGTTGCAGCTGCTACAACACTTGGTGACACACTGGTTGAATACCAGCTTCTTTGTTTCGATCCATTGATAGCACAGGGCCTTGGTCTATCAGGGAGTATTGAATCATTGTGTGGGTTACTTCAGACTCCCCACTTACCCCATGGACAGACATGGTTCACCTTTATCCAACTCAGTCAGACACAACAACAAGTTTCAGTTTGATCACAGTGTTTCAAAATCAAGAAGGGTAGTTTGGCTCGCGAGTTTAAAATTTTCAGAGTATAAGTTTTCATCTCTGGTGTTGCTCCTCAGCCAGCATGCCTATACAGTACCCTGGCGGAGTCACGCAGGAACACACACATTTCTCCACTTCCAACGAGCCTGGTCAGTACCTCAGTGGAGTTTTATACTTCACCTCTCTACATAGGAAGTCTTTCTCTTCTTTCGCCTTCATATTTTTAAAAGAGGATTGTGCATAGGCACTTATTTATTTTTGGGGCGAAAGAGGGATCCCAACTGATTGAGAGCAAAAGAGGTTGTTCATTCAAATAAGCATGTAAGACCTCTGACATAGGTTTCGTCATTTAGATTTTCCCCTTCTCTGTTTCTTCTAGTTGAATGAACTTGAGCACACAGAGTAGAAGGTTGAGTACAGGCATGGGTTTTCCCAGTGTGGACACAAGTTCATGGTTGGACCAGAGCTTCCCTTGCAGATGGTTCATATTTTTCGTCAATACTTCATCGGTCAAAGGCTATAATCAATCACAGAGAAGATGAACGCAGGACTCGCCAAGTGTTGTAGTGTCACAAGACTCTTTAGATCTTAGCCACATACTCATTCAAAATCTAGAACTCAATAGAGGAAAACACTTATTGACAAAACCAAATATAGCATGATACTAAGAAAACAAAACAAAAACAGTAAAGCAAAGCAAAAAGACAACAAGCAGTAAACAAACTATGTACATGGTGCGGCTCGCGACCCCAACTTATTAAAAGTAGTGTTTGAGATCTTGGTCATTAACAGGAAGGTTGTCAATCCTCATGTCAAGTGATTGTAGATGGTACGTGTGTGGGACAGGCTTCTCCTGAACATTGTACAGACCAATCCACAAGGACTAGAACTTCGTATGTTTTCCTTTGTCTTCATGGGGTTTATCCCACTTCAAGGCTAAGTCACCCACATTGAAGTTAGCATTCCCTGCAGACTTCTTGTCGAACCATCTCTTGATATGGTTTTGGTGGACTTTGAATTTTTCTTTTTATTTCATCCTTTCTTCCTGCAACTTGTGAAGTGTATCCATCCTACGCTAAAGTAGCAGACAAGGCTTGCCTTGGGATTCCTGGGACAATTGGAGCACACACAAGTAGATGTTTGGCAGAAGGATGGCTTCTTTCCCATCAACCAGGAAGTATGGCAAAGTGTTCAGAGAGGGTTTGGGTGTTATGCGGTTAGCCCATAAAGCATTCTTTAAAGCAGAGTGACAATTACGATGTTCAAAGTAAATGGTCTTCTTGATGATGCGGATAAGATTCTTATTTGTGGATTATGCGAGACCATTTCCCTGTGGGTAGTAGTTAGATGAGTGTTTAAGCACGATACCATACTACAATGAAAAATTGTAAAGTTTTAAAGATGAAATGTAAGTTTCATTATCAAACACTAGTGATACCGGAACACTAAATCGGAGATGATGTTCTATTGGAGGAAGCTGATGACTTCTTGGTCATTCACTTGCTTAATCGTAACTGCTTTTGTCCACTGTGTGAAGTAATCAGTAGGTGTTAGGATGTAGCGGTGTTGTTTTGATGATTGTGGGAATATTTCCCCAATGATTTCGAGGCCCCATTGTTGGAACGGTTCAGTCACTACAACAGGTTGCAACGGGACTGCTAACCTTCATGTTCTGTCAATGCATCACTGACAGACCAGGAACTTGTGGATGTAAGTGTGTGCATCCTTGAACAATGTGGGCCAGTAGAAATTGGCTCGCATAAATTTGTGCACAGTGGTATTTCCCGTGAAGTGACCCTGGCTAGTCTGTCATGCAGATCATGAAAGACCTTCTTTGAATCATGTGCCTCCAGGCACTTGAGAAAATTTTTGTTATTGTGCTTTCTGTAAAGAACATCATGCACCAACCGATAAAATAAAGCTTTGAGTCACAGTGTCCTCTTCTCTCTCATGGAGAAGTGGGAGGGTATGGTGCCATGCTCAAGGTACTAGTGCACATCTTCGTACCAAGAGTTTCCGCATGAAGTGGGTGGTGCTCGCTCTACATCATACATCTCGATTTCTTGCTCCCATCTAGCGAGTTCTTCTTCTTCCTCTTGTGCATGGACTGCTTTAGCTGCGATTCTACAGATACCATGACCCTTGACAGTGTGAACTAGCTTGATGTCAAGATCGTACTCTTGCAACCCTTTCATCTAGTTTTCACGTCTTTCACCCAGCTCTTGTTGCACAAGAAGTGATCATACTGTTGGGTGTGGCACAAAGACTGTGCAATAGTTCTTCAACAAATATGGTCTGAAGTGTTTCACCACCTTGTATGCTTCATATGCTTATTTTTCAATGGCGAGGTAGTTGAGTTCGGGTCCTTACATGCTTGCACTCATGAAGGAGATGGGACGTTCGTCGTTCAGCCCATCCTTCTAAGTGAGTATTGCAGCAAGCGAGTTGTCAGAGGCGAAGGTGTATAGAAAGAAATATTTGTTAAAATCTAGGCTGCTTAATATGGGTGAATGCATTCTTTTCCCTCTTATCCCAGTTGTAGACTACATCCTTCTTGATCATGACTTGCATAGGTTTCACTATCTGTGCATAGTCCGAGATGAACTTCCAGAGGAAGTTTATCTTTCCCAAGAAGGACTACATTGCTTTCTTATTGGCTAGGTGAGGAATCGTCCGAACTCAGTCCAGATCAACCTTGATCCCACTTCTGGCAATGATGTGCCCAAGGAGGTTCCCCTCATACACTGCAAATACGCTCTTTCCCGTATTTCCAGCATCGCTCGAATATCCCGTATTTTCGGCATCGCTCGAATTTCTTCTTCATATGCCATAAGTGGTATGTCCATTTTCTGGAAAGGACAATCATGTCATCAAGGTACACCACTATGCTCTATACGATGAGTCTACAGAAGGTGATGTCCATGGTGCGCTAAAAGGTTGCACCTGCATTCACGAGCCCAAATGCCATTCTCTTGTATGTGAACGTACCCCACTTGGTACTGAAGATAGTCTTTAGTATATCAAGTTCCACTACCAGAACCTAGTTATGTCCTGAAAAATTGCCGAGTAAGGAAAACATTTCTGCCCCAGATATTGTCTGTAAAATATGGTCCATTGACAGCACGGGGTAGTTGTCTTTGTCTGAGGTGTAGTTCAAGTTTCAGAAATAAACACACAAGCAGATCTCCACGGACTTCTTTCGTACAGGAACTAAGTTAGAAACCCATGTGGAATGACTAACTCTATAAATGATTTGTACATCTAACATCTTAGTCATCTCTTTCTATATGATGGGTTCAAGTGACGAATGTACTTTTCTCAACTTCTGTTGAAATAGCTTGACCCCTTCTTTGAACGGAATCACATGTTGGATTATTCGCATGTCGTATGTTTTCAGATCATCGTAGGTCCACGTGAACACATCCTAGTACTATTTGAACAAATGGATAAAGGCTTGCAACTCCTGTTGTGTGCAACACGTACCGAGATTGATGAACTTCGGATCGTGTTCTATTCCCATGTTTATCTGTTCGTGCATCATGGTGGAGTAGTGGGTTTTGTTATTCCTTAGCCCCTGAAAAAAGTTCTACAAGTTATAGAGATTTTCAAGAGATACCACACCCTTGGGGATGATTTTTCCTTTCTTGTCATCAGTTGTAGCTTGCGGAGACTGCTCGTGCTCATATTCGTTAATCGTTATGTCCTTAAAGACATCAGTGTTACCCATGAATTGCAGTATATGTTAATCATCGTCAAAAACACAGATTAGTTATGTTATCAGGGATAGAAGGCTTATATAAAATTTCACTATTAAATATATCCCTAAGCGATGAAATCCTAGTAGTTGCATTTGCCAAGGCATATGTAGCTGCATTACACATTATGGGCATAACAGTGATATAGAAAGATTGGAAGTTAGAGATTAGTCACCATACCTCTTGCTGGTAACTTTTGAGATGATGTAATAAACAATATATGGTGTTACGTACCTTTTGTACCATGATAACTGAATGACCTACCACTTTGAGCATGGAAATGTTGAGGCTAATGGACTTGTGTAAGCCTAATACGAGTGCTTTGTATTCAGAAGTGTTGTTCATGCACTCGAACTCCAAGCGGATTGAGATCAAATGTTTCATGTGCTTCGAGTCTATTAAGACACACTTGGCTCCAAATCCATCATGTGTCTTTGATCCATCAAAATACATGGTCCACAACTCCTCTGTACACAGACCACTTGACACGCTTGTACTACCGTTGTTACTGCTATTTCTACTGCTACTAGTGTTACAATGTATTTTACAAGTTTCATCTCCATCAATTGGGAAATAAAGGAGACCGAACTACGTTTCTGGTGGGGTTGGACCTGGCTATGCGAGATAACACCCTAGTTGTGTTTCCAAGAGGAAGTTTCTGAACATAAGTTCCGTGAAATGTAGGAATTTACAGGGTAAGTTCCTTAGACAGAACACCAAAGGAAACCACTCACAAACAGATCATAGATCAATACACCAGTATTCTTGACGTGGTTAAAACCCTCAAAGAGGGAAATAGTCCACGACCTAAGCCAACGCAGCCACTTCAGGAAATTTATTAATAAAATAATGAAAATTTACATAAGCTTCTCTCACAAAGGATTACCCTACAAATGACCCTCCATGCTCTTTAAATAGAGATCATGGACCAATCAGATGTTAAGCCACAGATCAAGTGTTGGTAATACAGAGGAGAGAATCAACCGTCAGATCACTATATATCATGACCATCAGATTGTAAGTTACAAAAGTACATAGTAAAGAAACACACTTTACCTAACTCTACATTAGACCAAGTTAACATAACTATTTCCTATGTGTCAAAATATCCTAACATACCCCCCTTAACAACAATTTGGGATAGGATTGAAGGATGTATAAATATGACACAATAGTAGAAGGAAGGAGGCATTAGAGCCTATCCCCCCTTAGTGACAACTTCCTGAACTCCAACCATAAATCGAAGTTTAGTAAACTTCACCTTTGTTAGAGCCTCTGTAAAGATGTCTACAACTTGATCATCTGTTGAACAATATTGCACTTAAAGAACATGGTCATGAATGAGATTTTTGATGAAGTGCGTGTGCACTTCAATGTGTTTTTTGCACTGTGTTGGACTGGATCTTTGCATAGTTGAATGGCACTTTGATTATCACACCAAAGTGTATTCAGATGCTGCTGCTGAAAGCAAAACTCTGAGAGGATCTGACAAAGCCACAGGGCTTCCTTACTAGCTTCTATGGCACCACGATACTCTGCTTCTGCTGAAGAAAGAGAAATTGCACTTTGTTTCTTACAAGCCCATGTAATAGGTCCTGAACCAAGAGTGAACACATAACCTGCAGTAGACTTCCGATCATCAGGGTCACCAGCCCAATCGGAATCAGTGAAATCAACCAATAAAGGATATGCTTCTGCATTGTAATGAATCCCAAACTTAATTGTACCTCAAACATAACGAAGTATTATTTTAGTTGTTTTCCAATGACTTTCATGTGGGTTCTGCATAAACCGAGCAATAAAGCCAAAAAAAAGAAGGAAAGGTTAGGACGAGTATGAGTCAGATACAAAATTTTTCCTACAAGTTGACGGTATAAGGTAGCATCAACTTCATGGGAAGTACAAGTGAATGAAAGTTTGGCTCTATACTAAAAGGAAGAAGGGGCTGGCTTACAGTCTTCCATGTGAAAATGGCGTAGAAGATCACACGCATACTTGGACTCGGAAGGGGAAATACCTTCCTTGGATTGCAAGACTTGAAGACCAAAAAAATAATGCAAGTGTCCTAAGTTTGTCATTTCAAACTTCTTTTTAAGGCTGGACTTCACATGGTTTATAAGGTTTGGATCACTACCAGTAAGGATAAGATCATTAACATAAAAAACAAGAATGATAAGAGACTTTCCCACTTTCATGGTGTAGACAGTATTGTCAAAATGACACCTAGAAAAGCTAGTTTCTAAAAGAAAGCTATCCATTTTGTCATACCAATCCAAAGGGGCTTGCTTGAGACCATAAAGGGATTTCTTAAGCCGACATACAAGGCTAGATTTTGTTTTTATAAAGCCAATAGGTTGTTCTATATAGATTTCTTCATGCAAGTCCCCATGCAAGAAGGCAGATTTAACATCCATCTAATGGACTTGCCATTTGAAAGAGGCAGAAAGGGAAAGAACAAGGCGAATAGAGTTCATTTTGGCAACAAGGGAGAAGGTTTCAGTATAGTCAATGCCTTCAACTTGTGAAAAACCCTTAGCAAAAAGACGAGCTTTATGTTTATCAACTTTTCCATCTGGTCCATACTTGGTTCTGTAAACCCATTTCATCTAACAAGTTTTCGTCCCTTTGGAAGAGGAACAAGATCCCATGTATCATTTGCCAATAATGAACAATATTCTTCATTCATAGTTGCATCCCAATCTGGATGCCCTGAAGCTTCTGTGAAGGTGTCAGGATCATAATTCGTTGAAGCTTGAGTCAGTAAAGAAGAGGCTCTATCTAACTGAGAACGTGTACGTTGCTGATCTAGAGGATCACCGACAAGAGCACTTGCTACATCCCGAGTAGCATGGACCCATTTTGGAAGTTGAGGAGCTGAAGGAGGATCTTGAGAAGGTGGGGGAGGATTGTCATTCTCGTTGTCATCATCTGAAGAAGAAATATTTTCAGAAGTAGAAGGGATAGAGAAAGGTGGCACATTCGTCGAACTAGGCTCGTAGGCCAATATATTTTCAGCAAACTTTACATCTCTTCTAATGATAACATTTTTGGACTTAAGTGGAATAAGTCTATATCCTTTGACATCTTCAGAATATCCAACAAAAATACATTTTTCACTCTTAGGTTCTAAAGATTTATGTTTCTCATCTGGAATATGGGCCCATGCTTCACTTCCAAAAACATGAAAGTGACTTACATCTGGTTTAATTGAGCTCCATGCTTCTTCTGGAGTGATATTCTTTAAAACCTTAGTAGGAGCGCAATTTATTATCTAATTTGCACACTTAATTGCTTCTGCCCAAAAATTAAGACTAAGTCCTTTAGATTGAAGCATACAATTAGCCATTTCCTTTAAGGTGTGATTCTTCCTTTCAGCTACACCATTTTTTTGTGGAGTATATGGAACAGTACGTTTCATTTGAATTCCATTCTCAGTGCAAAAGTTGATGAATTTTTTGTTAACACATTCTCCACCATTATCAGATCTTAGCTTAAGAATTTGATGTCCAGATTGTTTTTCAACAAAGGCCTTAAAGGCCAAGAACATGTTAGATACTTCACTATTGAGTTTTAAGAAGTATACCCAAGTGCGTCTGGAGAAATCATCAATGAAAGTTAAGAAATACTTGTAGCCAGAGAATGAAACAACTGGAAGTGGACCACATAAATCACTATGCACAAGCTGTAAAGGGGCTGAGGCGTGCCAAGAGACATGTTTATCAAAACTATCCCGATGACGTTTTCCGAGTACACATCCGGAACAAACACCATCTCTGCAAGATACCATTGGAAGACCTGTCACCATATTTTCGCTACAACACTAAGAGATCTATCATCACCAACATATATATTTTTGGTCTTACAATCATTTAAAGAAGAAAACATGGCTTTCTTTTTGGAAATGTGATAAGAAGCTCTAGAATCAATGAGCCACTCATGAGAATGAGAAGAAGAAGATACATTTCGTGCATAACCAGACCAAGATCTTTGACAAACACATGCAGAAAGTGATATTCCTGAAGATGAAGTTTAAGTTGAAGAGTGCTCCAAATGGATGTTATGCTTCTTCATTGCTGCTTCCAAGGCTTCCATATTTTTAAAGCATTCGGATTATAAGTGGCCATCTCGATTATAAAAGTGTAAATGTTTATCAGTCTTCTTCCCTTTGTTCTTATTTGCCTTATCATTTTGTTGAAATGATTTTTCATTTTGAGGTTGAAATTGCTTAGGACCCTTGTTTGGTTTAGGACCATTCTTTTTAGGATACCGCTTCTTATGATTCTTTGAATTTGGTTGCTGCTGGTTGGCTAAGGATTTATTAGAAGAGTTTCCAAGAATAAGAAGACCAACATATAAGAGCTTTTCTTGTTCTCTTATTAAAGAATCACAAAAGGCAACAAAAGAGGGGGACTTTTAGTATTGTCCTTGAGAAATAAAGGCTTCTCTAGTAGAATGGAAGGTGGAAACAAACACAGAGTATGTTGGTCCCAACTTAGTGAGATTGAATAGATAAGGTTTCCATTTTCTTTCTTAACCTTAACACCTTCCAAGAGAAGTCTAAGGGTCTTGAACTTGGACAAAAAACCTTCAATGGAATAAAAATTATTAGGGTCCAATGTAAGCAACTCATTTTTGAGTTGATGGGCTCTAATTTCATTTTTAATTTCAAAAACATTAGTGAGTTGTTTCATTGCTTCATTAGGAGTATCAAGTTCTGCGATATGGAATCTAAGGTCTGGAGAAATAGACATCCCTATCAACCCACATGTTTGATCTGTCTTATTTTCCCATTTGGCTACCTTATCTTCATCTTAAGGTTTGGTTTCTTGGTCTAAGGCTATTCTGTAAAGACCTTTACTTCTAAGTAAATCCACAATGTAGGACTACCATTGGAAGTAGTTGGTGCTGTCAAGAATAACTTGGCATGGACTTTCCATTTTAATAGAAACTGAAGCTGTAGATGCTGAAACTAATTGTTCCAACGGAAAGATCTCGAAAAATTAGGCTAATTCAAAAAAATGGCTCTGAAAACGGCTTTTGGATGAAGAATTTATGGCTTTTTGAAGAAAAGGTGTTAAAGATCCCGACGAAGTGCGTGAATGTGCGGAAATGAATGATAATGTTGTATTTAAAAAAAATCTCCCCCTTTCCAAACATAAATCTAATTAGCTCGCAAAAAAAAATTATGTGACTCACTTTTATAAATAAGTGAAAGTCACTTTTACAATGATACTTTATGAGCTACCCAGTAAATTGTAACTTAAATAAAAGATAAAGAGACTGTAGAATTATAAATGACTCACTTTTTATAATGGGTGAGAACACTTTTACATAAAGTAACTTTCAAACATAAGCTACATGTGCTTTTTGAAAAATTAACTCAACAAAAAGAAATACTTGAACCCAAGACCTCTATTCTCATAAAGTAACTTTGGACCAAGTGAGCTAGTTTAAAAGGTTAGTAAATTTTGGAAAAGAGTCCTGTTTTTTTTTTTTTTTCAAAACAAAAACCCCAAACCCAACACAGACATATAAAAAAAAACAATCCTTATGGATTGAAGCTAGCTTTACCTGAAAACTAAAATTTTTCCTCAATGTTTCTAATTTTCCGAGAGCACACTAAGGTGTGGCGGAAAAGAGCATATGCATGAGAAAAATCCTTCCTTTCTGCTTTTGGTTTACCCAGATCACACAGTGTCACGGGGCAAAGAGCATACGCAAAAATGAAAGGTATAGATCCGATAATAAAAAACAAAGAGCTAAATAAACCGAAATAAACAGAGAGATGAATAGCTAGAACTGCAAATAAAGATTGTATACCTCCAGATCTTAAAAATGACGTAGTTAGGGCTACCGGAAACCCTTTCGCATGAAACGAAAGGGGTTCCTCACTGGAACAGATGCTCCTAACAAAATAGAGCAGTCCTCTCGGCCCAAAACCAGTCATAAATAATAGATATAGGAAAAGACAGTTGGATGCAGTTGTACGGCTTCAGATTTGGATCACCAATGGATGCGGGCCTCAAATAGCTCTGATACCATGCAGGAATTTACAGGGTAAGTTCCTCAGACAAAACACCAAAGGACACCACTCACAAACAGATCACAGATCAATACACCGATATTATTGACATGGTTAAAACCCTCAAAGAGGGAAACATTTCACAGCCTGAGCCAACACGGCCACTTCAGGCAATTTATTAATAAAATAATGAAAATTTACATAAGCTTCTCTCACGAATAGTTACCCTACAAATGATCCTCCATGCTCTTTAAATAGAGATCATGGACCAATCGGGTGCTAAGCCACGAATCAAGTGTCGGTAATACCAAGGAGATAATCAACCGTCGGATCACTACATATCGTGACCGTCGAATTGTAAGTTACAAAAGTACATAGTAAAGAAACACACTTTACCTAACTCTACACTAGACCACGTTATACTTAACTATTTCCTATGTGTTGTAATATCCTAACACAAAAGCCAATTGTTCATTCTCACCATTGATGGGAGTGACATTTTGTCTCAGTATCTCTCGGATAACACTCGGATCTAATTGCTTTTTCCCTGGTATGGAAGCCATAAGTGTGACTAGTCTGTAGCAAAGTACCCATTCAACTTGTTGGACCAGTCTCTACTAAGCAGTAAGCCATATGCTTCCAGTGTGTCCATAATGACAATGTTGATGCACTGGGGAACTCGGCCGTCACGAGATAATCGGATGATCACATCTCGAAGTTCACCAATGGTTGGTACGTACATCTAATATAGTTGTATGATCTGTGCAAATGTCTTACTCCATTGCACATTGATCTGCTTGGCAATGGAGAATGGCATGACTTTGCCTAATGTGCCAGAATCAACCAAACAATTGTGAACATTGCAGTTAAAAATTTAAAATGAAAGAAATAATGGAGGGCAAACAGAGTTTTCTTCTTCCATCCAGAGTGTGTTGAGCATAGTTGTGAGTGAATCGGGAGATGTGCTTTCTCACTTTCTAGTAGAGGTTGTGTTGTCTGCAGATGTTTTCCCCAATGCGTTCAGTAGAATATCTCACAGATCCTGGATCTTAGCTAACTCGAACAAAGATATGTTTGCACAAAATTTCTTCATATCTTCCACAATATTGTAATCAAGAGTGGGTAAACGCACCTAGATGTCCAAGGTTAGACTCGTTTTTGTACTATCCAACACACTATTTTGCAATTTACTGCTCATGGACATACTCTTGTTTGCAGTTGTCTTTCCAATCTTGCTTTGTGCTTTCTGCTTTTGGACAATTGGTGGATCAACCTTCCTCAACATTTCAAGCCTTTCTCACATCTCTCCAATCATAGGAGGAGCCCCTTGACTTCTAAGATTGTATCGACCACTTTACTTTGGGGGCTGCTTCTCGGTGTTCATTTTTTGTGCTGCTTGCAAGCATTGATACATGTTGATCACCTACTCAGCGTTGGGTGCCTGATTAGATGCAGCATCTTCCTCATCATCTTCATCTCTTGGCTGGTATTGCACATTGTTTATTGCGTTCGACATACATTTTCATATTGATTCCACAACTCGTTTCCATTCCAGATAAGTTCCTTCTGGGGGACAGTCTTCATGGAATGAGCAAAAATCATTGTTCGCACATTGTTCCGTCTGGAACACTAAGCTGGAGGTCTATGCAGTTTTAGCTCGGAAGCGGTTGCTACCTGATGACATGCTCCCCTTCTGTTGTCTGGGAGGCCAGCTGCTTGCATATGTCTCGATCATTCGTTTTTTTAGTTCAGAGACCTATGTTGTCAAATTCTTAACGAGACGAGTAAGGGTTTCAATGTCACTTGCTTCCTTGTCTTTACCCTTGCTCGCCACAGCCTGGGGCTTCCTGCTCGCATCTCTGGAGTCTTTTGCTGGTTCATCATCCTTGATGACTCTAATCGCGTGCAGGTCCTTTTCCACAGCGATCACCTCTTCGTAGTTCTCTAGTAATGTTGGTTTCGCAGCTCACTTGATGGACTAAACAATACTGGTTGGTAGTGCAGACGTATAATAGTTGATAGTGATGGAGTCATGAGGTTCTTTGTCTGCTGCAAACTTGTTCAATATGCGCAAAAACCAATGATTAAAATATTTTACTTTCTCTTTTGACTCCATCTTCAAACTGCCAACTCTTTGAGCAACATCGCAGGGGTCTTGTCATCAACAAATTTTTCCAAAAACATCCTTTTGAACATACCTTAGTTATGGATGGAATTGACAGGAAGGTTGTGATACCATACTGCTGCACAACCATCCAAGGTACACGGAAATAATCTACATGCAACGTCATCGTGTCATACCTAGAGTGTCTGCAGTTGCAGGTAGAAATTGTCCAAGTTGTCTTATGCCTTCACTATTCTATCAGGGTCATACTTTGTCAACATCCTCTTCAAACACTTTGGAATCTTTTGCAAAACACTCGAGAGAGCCAATGGTCCCTGAGTCATCCATTCCAAGTTTTGGTCAGCCATGTATTCTTCTTCTTTGTCCACCTCCTCTTCTTCAAAATTAGACAGTTCCGCTCCAAGTCTGTTGGTTTGTCTCCACCTCTGCTGCCTTCCCCTCCACCTCGTGTACCAGATTCTGAGCCCAAGATCACAAGGGTGTCTTGTTCTCCCTGTTGGAAGAATGGAGGTTCCTCTCCATTCTCAACAGCTTCTATTAGACCTTCAAGTGTGGCAAGAACTACTTCTTCCACTAATGATACAACAACTCCTGTGGGAGTGGTCTTTTTCTTCTTTGATGCGTATGGAAGATCTTGTATTCCTGGGATCAGTCTAACTGCTTTGGAAAACTAACGGGTGATGGGATAGACTAAGCGGAGGTGTTGATACGAAATTTTGTGTTCACGTTTGGGAGGTGAGGAGTAACCAATTTTAGAGTTGCACGTAGGTGAGAGGGAGTGTGAGTTATTGCCTTGACCAAATTATTGATCGGTGGAGGTGAGAGGGCATTCAACCATAAACAATAGGTGACCCTCCTTCTAGAGCTAGAAATGTTGACAATGTTAGACCTGCCAACATCTAGGGGATCTCCTCAGTATGAAGTTCCAGCTAGACCTCACACCATTTGGTGTGGGAGTCTCATCCAATATGATGGCTAGGTTGCCATTATCTTAAAGATTTGCCTTAGCTCTTGCTTGTTAGCACATGAGAGTGGTTTACTTTGTCTTCGAACAGTGAAGTTCGTGTGCCTGGTGAGTCCTTAATGTCGCTTGTGTCATGGTTCTTTCACTGCAGAGGGATAGGGTGAGAGTGAGTCTCAAGTCAAAATGGAATATTCCCAACTCTATTAGAGACGCACAACACAGCAGCACATGCACAGTTCCGGCGAAGTAGTCCAGACAAATGCGGCAGTCACAAAACACAAGGCGAATAGATCGCATGTACAACACCCAGTGAAATAGTCCACAAGAGTGTTACGGTCATTATAACAAGTTTATGAAAATGAATTTTTCGAGTGTTCGACAGAATATTCCACACGGGTGAGACAACATTAACAAATTATACAACACATTTCCAATAGCATATGTACTAGAACAAATAAAATAGTTCAATTGTCTCAATACAAGTTAAAGAAACATGCATTACAAGCATCCAAAGAACAGTCTTACAAACAAATACAATACATGTGTGAAAATGCATTGGCTTATTAAGAGGCTTCTAAATTAAGCGAAAGTTTCAAGACACATCGGTACACCATACATCACTAACTCTGATAGTGAGGCATTGGAGCTGTTAGAGTCGGTATGGTCATCCCTCCGTCAGAGATCAAAACTCGTTTTGCATTTCATTTTTAGGTGTCCCATCTTGCTTGATCATTTGCATTCCGCTAGGAGCATGCCATAAATCTGATGGAAGGGCTTTGTCATTCATTCCCCTAATGTCTTGTACCTGCTGGCTTAGGTCTTTAAATCAATGTTTATTAAAGTCCATGACAGTCAATGTTTGGTCTTTTAAAGGGTAAAGAGTCATGTCAATCATAGGTCTAGGGTTTCACAATTTGAGTCGTTAAATTGTCCAAATGCCAGCAGGCCATAGGGAGGTTCTACACATGTTTTTTGTTTTGCGAATTTCATCATCATATGGATGGATTATGACTGTTCTTCAAAACTCTGTTTTGAAGAAAAGTCAACATTTTGTCCTTTGTAATAATTTTCAAAAGTTTTCAGTTGTTGAATTCTTCAGGTGCAACCCTGGTCTCCTTTGCCAAATTCCATGTCAGCTATCCCTGCAAAAAACTGCCAAGAATTTCATCATTTTAGTCAAAAAATCAAAAAGGAAATTTAAAAACAGAGTTGTATTAAAATGGAAAAAGTGCTAATGCCAAAACATTACAAAGATGGGTCTTGGAGAGTCAAAAATCTAATCCATGTCTTTATAAAGATATTTTCATGAAGATCAATGTCATTTGTATGCCAAGACCAAATATAAGCCATTCAAAGCAAATTGGTAGAGTTAGTGTGCGATTTGGGAGAAGTTGGAGGAAATTTGACTGACAAGGTGCATAGAGCAGGTGGCGCGGCGCACTGAGGAGGCGCGGCACACTGGGAGAAGTTATCCAGTGTAATTCTGAACAGGCGCGGCGCACTGGTACAGCGCGGCGCATTGGGTATGCGGTGCGGCGCATACACCTGAAAGCCCGAATTTGCTTCAAATTTCTCCAAATTGCCATTTATTTGCGTGGATTTTCCAGGTAGGGTCGACATCTTGATGTTTCATCCATTTTTGTGCTGAGTGATGGTGGTTTATGGATGCTAATGATTGAAACAAAAATTCAAGCTCTTTCATTTTTAATTCCTCACATGTAAGCTGCTGCCTAGGGTTTCAAAAGTTGTCTGCCACCAAGGTTACTCTTTTCCCTTTTTTCTTTTGTCCTTAATTCCCTTTGTTCCTTGACTCCATTGTTCCCCATCCCCTAAGTTACTTAACCCCTATCCTAAATTCCCTTTCCCAAAACTTTTAAATGTGAAACCCTAAACCCTATCCCACACATAAATCCCTCAAACCCTCTCCCATATTTCCCTAACAAATCTATCCCAAAAATTCCTAATCCCTTACTATTATTTCCCCGTCCTAATAGTCCCTGTTTCATTTGTTTCCCCTTGGTGGCAGAATTTGAACACATCACTAAAAGAGCAGTTCAGCACAGTTTTCCTACACCAGCATCTTTTTCTCCAAGGCAGTTTGAAAAACAGCAGTCATGGCATCTGAGCATTCATCGGATTATGAAATGGAAACCCAAAGTGATTCTCCCATGGAGGAACATGCACCCCGGAGGCCTCACAGAGGAGGTAGGCATATCAGAGAAGAACCGGTCACCCTCACTGAATTACAGGCCTGCCCTCTTGCCATGTTCTGTTTCCAGCATCAGTCATGCTTTGAGTTTTGTCAAAAGGTGGCTAATGTTCAATTTCATCATGAGTTGGCTCATCTATTTGTGTTGCATTTACATGGAGATCAGGCTACCTTGGCTGGTGTCACCTTTACACTTACACCAAAATCTGTCTCACTAGCAACCGGCATACCAAACATTGGGGGACCATGGACCAAGAGGAAGAAGATTGACCGAAAACATTATGAGCCATACATTAAAACTAGTTTCTTGAGGCAGCTCAAGGGAGTGTTTCCATTCCGATATCTGAAAGATGAATATGCTCCACTAATGAAATTGATCATGAAATATTTCAGCTGTGAGGGACGGTTCTCTCGTCTCTATGCTTATCACATCAGGTTGCTCATGTATTTCACCAGGGTACGGATGATGAACATTCTGTATTTCATTTGCTGGAACATAGAGAGGATGACCACCCTTGTGCAGCACAAAACACCTCAGCAACAACTTAACAGTGTTTATCATTTTGCTCTTATTAAGATTTTGGTGGTTCATCAGCTTGGATTACAGGGCATCACTTGGGATGATTTCATCTCCCGTGACTTCTTTAGAGCTTCACAGGGATCATCAGAGGTCAAGCATGAGATAGGTGGACCTTCTCATCAGTATGAGTGCCATGAGACTGCTAGTGTGCCAGTATTCATCACATATCAGAGAGGCATTAGACATTTGTTTGCAGCAGCGAAGCGAGTGTTATCTCCACCCAGAGTGGAAGGGGCCTCGTTTCCTCCATCAGCATCACAGGTACAAGACAAAGGCAAGAGGCCAATGCAGGATGAGGGGCCTTCAGGTGAGCAAGAGACTGACTTCATTCTCATTCATGATGATGTTACAGATACGGGCCCACAAAGTGCCAAGCTTAGGGAGATCATCCAGGAGCAGCAAACAGAGATCCAAGCCTTATCCCTTGACTTGGAGAGAGCTAAGTGGACCATGAAATACTTGTAGCAGAGGAACAAATAGCTTGAAGATCAGCAAGAAATCATGGAGCTACATAACACCCACGAGAATCGCCAGGCTGCATAAATGAGAAGAATTGAGCTCACGTCATTGGAGCAAGAGATTAATGAGGATCGGGAGTATAATCTCGAGAGAGTTAACATGCACTTAGAGAGACTGTTGGAAAAGGCCGATAAGGACCATGCATTGTTGAGACACATGGCTTTCCACTACATGGCACGGAACAAGGTCTGCAAGGCATGAATCAGGAATTTAAAGGCAAAATTGAGGAAGGCAATAAGGAAGCAAAAGAGGCAAAGGGAGCTTGATCGTCTTTAGATATTGACCAAAGACTCTTTAGCCCAGAATAACAATTAATGAAGAAGCTCTAGCCCAAATTTCAAGAAATTTGGGGCATTTTTGGTATTTTGGCAAATTTTGGTACAAAAATAGGGTTTTTCTCCCTATGCGTCGCGCCACGTGGCGCGCGCTTTTGCTAGGGAGATCCAAATTGCAAAACGTTTATATTTCTAGACTTTTCATGAAAAATCATGGTTGTTGGTGCATGTCCAAGAAGTTTGGGCAAGTTTTGAGTCCTCATGAGGTCAAAAACACTCAAAAAATGACCTCACTGCCCCCATTTTGACACACAGGAAGCAGTCTTGGGAGATTGAAGTTTTGGAGGGGCAAATGACATCCAAATTCAGAAATTCCACTTGCGTTGGAAAGTAGACAGGCAGGGATTTCCAATGAGCCATTTTGTGCTCAATTTGGACTTCAGAAAGTGCCTCAAATTCAGCCTCAAAGTGGTGTGATGCATAGAGGATTTGGCGCGGCGCATAGAGGATTTTTGCTCAAATTTTCACCTTCCAGCTCAGAAATTTAGCCAGTTTGACTAGTTTTGCTTTGTGATGTAATTTTTGATCTATCTTGATGTAACTAGATAAACATGATGTAATTTTGGCACTTATTTACTTGTTCTAGAGGATTCATTCACTAAAAAGTGAAAATTTAATGAATGAATCAGTGTCCTACCTTATAGAGGCAAGTTGTTTTGATTGCCTAGATTTTAGTGCTTTGTTTAGAATTGGTTGAAACAGCTCCTAGAATGATGAGATCGACCCATAGAGGCAAGGGAATGGGTTGGGCTAGTCTATATCATGTAATTCCTAAGTCATTTTCAAGGTTGGACACTTGGGATTGTTTTAGCACTTCATTGTACATTTCATTTCTGCAATTTTGGCAAAGGAAAGACCAGGGTTTTGCAGCACTGTTTGGGATCCATGTGGCTTTATGTTTTGATGTTGTTCTTCTTTAAGTAATTGTAAGTTCATTAGTGTTATGTGTATCATTTTCCTGTCTCTTCTTCTGAATTTGAACAAATGAGTGATTAAGGTAGAATCCATTAACTACTATGCTCTGCCTTTGAATTTGTTTAAATTTCCATGTTTTCATCTGTTTAAGGAGAATTCTTGAGAGTCTCTTGCTCTCCTTAGCTCCTCACCAGTCTGATCTATCCATTCACTTACTTTAAAGCATCAAAATTATTTCCTTCCTTGCCCCAATCAGAACTCTGCAGAAACTGTGCCTCATCCCCGGACCCAAAATTGTCTGTCCCTTTTTTCCAACAAAACCCTCAAAAACTCAAATCAAATCCTTTGCACTTCATACCTAGCCTAAAATTAGCTTTTATTTCAATCATCTCGAGCCCCATTGCTTGTCTTTTGACGAGATCGACCCGGAGAGAGCCCTCTCCTGTCCTCATAGGGCTAGCTATGAGGCTGAGCGTGGTTTGATGTGGACCTAGAACCTTGTCTTTTCAGCCTGAGGCAAATCTAGGCTCTAACATAGTGGCGACCGTACTAGGGAGAAATGGTTTGCTTGTTGATGTCATTTGTTTTATAAGCTACAGATGGAGCCTGAAGTTATGCCAGGTAACCTTCGAAATGCTTTTGCTTTGCATTAGCGCAAGTAGATAAACGCTGCTTCAGTCAATCTTCGGTCTAGCTTGTAATCGTGACACTTGACTTGTGAATCGCCCCAGTACTTTTGAGAATTCTAAGCTTTTGGATGATAAGTTTAGAATTTGAAAGGCTGAACAAGTTGTTTATGTTCCTTTGATTTCTTGAAAATAACACGCTGGCTTCAAAGAGATATACCAGAGCTAATCCAGATCCAAATCCTCCCCCTTTCTACGAAAATCCCAATCTGATTTCAAGAATTGTTCATCAAGAGAGCTCTGTGACTCCCGTGTTTAAATCTCATTCATGTCCTGCAATTTTTAAGTATCTTAAAGAGCTTGATTTTGATGAAAAGTTTAAATTTTCATTGTTTGAAACCAAATCCGAAAGTGCGCTTGGTTCTATATTTCCAAATCCTGACTTTGCTGCTACTCTTGAAGTTGAAAGAAACAATAAATCAATTGAGAATTTTATCTTGAAGCACCTCCAAAGTGAAATTCACGCTTCAAATATCGTTGATTTCCTAGAAGTTGCATCTGCATCCCTCGGATCTTCCGTAACGGCATCCACTTTGAAAATCCCTACCGAACCTCCCTTCATTCCCACCCTTCCCCTGCAGCCTACTATTGTTGATCAAAATTCTGCTATAAATTCACCTCCATCTACTCCTTCTACATCCAAAATTGCTTCACCTCTACATACACCTCCTCATACACCTCACACATCAGTTGCACCTTCTCCCCCAACATCTCCAAGGCCGATTGCAAATCCACCGAGAGCAATGGCTGCTTGGTTTGCACCTCTCGCGCTGCCTCAAGTTTTGGGTGACATGCCCGTAGATTATCAGAGTAAAATTCCTTTGTTTGATGGCACTCCTCAAAGTACCATGGCTCAGCAACATGTGGACAAGATGACGGATTTCTTTGAGCTTCATGAGATTGATGCAGAAAACGTGACCATGAGATTATTCGTGCAGACTTTCGCAGGTGAGGTGAGAAAATGGTTCAGATCTTTGACAGCTAGAAGTATTCCCACATAGAAGAGCTTCAAAGACAGTTCTCGGATTGTTGGGAAGTCAAGAAAGATCCTCTTCAAATCACTTCTGAATATACCAAGATCAAGCGGAATGCTGGTGAGTCCATGCAAGACTATTGTACTAGATTCAATGTAGTTTATAATGCAATTCCTGATGATTTAAGGCCAACTAGAAAGTTAGCTTTGCTTAAGTTCCCAGATGGTTTTGATCCGGACATGGCTTATCAATTAAGAGAGAGAGATCCAGCTACCTTAGAAGAAATGCAGAAAATCGTTGTTAGTGTTGAGGCGAATTTGAATGACAAGAGGGCTAGATTGAAAACCGAGAAGAGAGTTTCAATAAAGGAAGAAGCTTCTACCTCAGATCAGGTGCTTCGTAAGGTAGAAAAGATGATTGAAAGGTTAACACTTGATAAGCCTGAACCGCAGATCCGGAATCCTAACTTTCGTGGACAGCAGCAACCTCAATTCAGGATCAAGCAGCGTGAGCAGCGAGCACAAGAACTGGCATCACAATAGCAGCAAGTAAAGACACCTCTTCAGCAGAATTTTGTTGGTCCTGAATCTGATGATGAAGACCATGTAATAGGAGAAGAAAATCACTTTTTTACTCCTGATGATCTGCCCACCTTTATCACTGAAGATGATGAGTATGCAGAAAGTTCAGCTGTACAGCAAGATGCAGATTTTATCTTGGCGAATGACACAGCTCTTGAAGAGGAGTGGGATGAGTATCAGAGAGGGTATATACATGCCTTGTCCACCCAGTAGCATCAGTATTCATTAAGAAACAGAAATGTCTCCATCAATCCAATCCAGAAGAGAAAGGAAGGTCCAGCATCTAAGAATGAGCCACCTGTTGCACCAAATAAAGGAAAAGAAGTTGTTGATCCTATGCCTAACAAATCTCCACCAGCAAATGAACGAGTCAATCAGCCAATTGTATCAAAGGATAAAGCTGAGAAGAAAGAGGTTCCAACCAAAGAGGTAGAAAAGACTTCTGCTTTTAGTTTAGAAAATGAAATTTCTAAATTGAAGGTATCCATTCCCTTGACTGAACTAATGAGGAATAGCAGTTATAGAGGTCAGGTTTCCAAAATTTTGAACTTTGATCCAATGTCTGATATGGTGAGTGTGGCAGATGATCAACCTGAGCTAATTTTTGGACCAGCATTGAATGGTGAGTCTCCAGATAGAGATGTGCCTCCTTTTTATATCAGTTTGAGAGTGCATGAGTTTGTGTTGCATAATGCTATGTTTGATTCCGGCGCCTCCCACAATCTTATGCCGAAGGCTATCATGGAAAAGTTGGGTTTGGACATTACCAGGAAATACCATGATCTCTATTTGTTTGATTCCAGCAGGGTGAGATGTATTGGGCTCATTAAAGTCTTGGTGGTCAGTTTGGATCAGATTCCGACAAAAAACGTTTTGATCGATGTGGTGGTGGCGGATATACCTCCTAGGTTTGGAATGCTTCTTTCCAGATCTTGGGGAGCAAAGATTAAAGGAACTATGCAGCTTGATTTCTCCTATGCAACGATTCCTGTGTTTGGCCAAATGAGAAAACTTTATCGGGAGCAGAAAATGAAATACATGATTACAAGCAAGGAGAAACCAATTAATCATCTGATTAATTATGTACATACAGATTTAGAGTCTTTCGTTTTGTATTCAGATAGTTTCAATGAGATTAATAGTCAGTTAGTTGCAGCAGATGATATCCCATAAATAGCAGAGAATTTCAAAGAAGTTTTGAAGAAAGAAAGTCAAGAACAGGGCAATACCATTCAGTAATCAGAAAAGGATAATGGAAAGCAAGCAGAAAAAATACAGCAAATAGAGTTTCAGCACTTAGAAGAAGAGGAAGATGGCCTGTGGACAATGGATTTTGATGGAGAAGTGGGAAATGATGGCGCTGGAATTGGAATTTGGGTACGCAGTCCTTTTTCTACTCTGAACAAAGTGCCTAGTAATGTGCGGGTATGTTCTTACAAACTTGCTTTTGATTGCTCAAACAATGAGGCTGAGTATGAAGCTTTGATTGCTAGCCTAAAGATCCTAAGAAAGCTAAATGCTAAGAGGATTGCTGTATATGGCAACTCCGAATTGGTGATTAAGCAAGTTAAAGGTGAATATCAAGCAAAGCATCCTCGGATGCGGGCATACCGGAACGTTGTTCTAGACATCTTGAAGCTGTTTTCAAATTATACCTTGACGTGTGTGCCTCGTATTCAAAATAGTATTGCTGGTGCACTTGCTAAGGCAGCGAGTAATTTGAAGATTCCTATGAATTCAAGTAATAAATTTGAAATTCATGTGAAACATCGTCCGACTGTCCCAGACAATCAGAGATATTGGCAAGTTTTTCAAGATGATGAGGAGATTGATGACTTTCTGCAAAGTAAAGGTAAGTTCAAAGATACCTCAATTGATGTAGAATATGATGACAGTAAAGATGATGCGCAGATCAATCAAATGGAAGTGTTGCAGCTCAAGGATAACGTGATTCTTAAAGGCTTGATACCTTTAGAAGAACTCTTTGATCATGATGACGTAGCCCGCAAACCAACATTGTAGCCAACAAAGAAGGGAGTCAAAGAGGTGAATATTGGAACAGTTGAGCACCCGAAGATGGTAAAGCTATCCAAAGCATTGCCACAAAAGGTAAAGGCCAAATATATCAGTTTGTTGTCATCCTTTGCTGATGTGTTTGGTTGGGACTATTCTGATTTGAAAACATATGGCACCAATATAATTTAGCACACAATTCCTATTAAGCCTAATCACAAACCTTTCAGACAGAAGTTAAGAAGGCTTAATCCAAAATTTCTGCCATCAATTGAGAAGGAGGTAAACAGGTTGTACAAATTAGGAATCATTGTTCCCATCCGATTTTCTGATTGGATCTCTAATTTGGTGTCCGTGCGAAAGAAGACAGGTGAGATTCGTTTGTGCATTGATTTTCGAAATCTCAACAAAGTTTCATTGAAGGATAATTATCCGCTGCCAAAGATGGATCACATACTTCAGTGAGTAGTTGGAGCATCTCGCATGTCACTACTCGATGGTTATTCCGGATATAACCAAATTTTAGTCCATGAATATGACCGAGACAAAACAACGTTCACCACTCTGTGGGGGACTTTTCATTACGCTAAAATGCCTTTTGGTATGAAGAACGCAGGTGCCACATTTCAGCGGGCAATGGACTTGGCTTTTGCCAATGAAAAGGATGTCTATTTGGTTGTGTACCTTGATGATTTGACCGTGTTTTCCAAATCAGATGAACAATTGTATCATTTAAAAATTATCTTTGAAAAGTGCAGAAAATATGGTGTGTCGCTGAATCCTAAGAAGAGCTTGTTTGCCATGGATGAAGGCAAACTACTTGGGCACATTATCTCAAAGGATGGCATTCGTATTGATCCAGCACGTGTGGAAGCGATTCAACAAATTGACCTACCCCGGAATAAGAAGGAGATTCAATCATTTAATGGTAAGATGAATTTTCTGCGCCGCTTTGTTCCTAATCTTGCTGAACATCTAAGAGAGATTACAAACATGCTTAAGAAGGACAGCCAAGTGACGTGGACAGAAGAGGCTGTAAAATCTTTCAATTTAGTAAAATTAGCTCTTTCTTCAGCTCCGGTTCTAATCAGCCCGGACTACACTCAGGATTTTATATTGTTTTCTTTTGCTTCGGAGCATACTATGGCAGCTGTATTAATGCAGAAAAAATATGAGCATGAAAGACCCATTGCTTTCTTCAGCTGGACTATAAGAGATGCTGCTTTGAAATACAACATTATTGAGAAGCAATCCCTTGCACTTGTAAAAGCACTAAAAGATTTCCACGTGTATATTCTGCATTCCCATATTTTAGCTTATGTTCCTAACGCTGTTGTCAAAGATATTTTGGTCCAAACAGATCCAGAAGGTAGACGAGGCAAGTGGATTGCAGCTTTGCTAGAGTATGATGTGGAGATAAGGCCCACAAAGCTTGTTAAAGGACAGGGATTGGCAAAGTTAATGGCTGAATCAAATCTGCACGTCTTAGACATAAATCTGATTACTGCTAGGTCCGATGAAAATGAGCAAGGTCCGTCAATTCAGGTAGCTGAAATTTATTCTTTCTCCATGGTATTCAGATATCATATATGTACTTTAGAATTTGTCCTCACCACCTGGTATGGCTAGAAACAAAGCTAGAACTCTTAAGTTAAAGGCTACCAAGTTTTGTATTTTGAATTCTGCACTTAATTGGAAAGATCCCAGTGGCGTTTTGTTAAATTGTTTGGTGGAAGAAGAAGTGAAGCAGGTCATGGAGGATTTCCATAAAGGAGATTGTGGCGGTCACCTTTTTTGGAAAACAACGGCAAATAAAATTCTGAGAGCTGGATACTATTGGCGACATTATTTGCTAATGTGTTCAAGACTGTCAAGAGCTGTCATAACTGTCAGATTTTTGAAGGAAAGCAGAAATTACAGCCTTTGCCACTTAAGCCCATTGAGGTGAGTGCCCCTTTTCAGCAGTGGGGGTTGGATTTCATTGGTGAAATTCATCCTTCTTCTTCAGGTTAGCATAGATGGATCCTCACAGCGACGGATTATTTCACGAAGTGGATCGAAGCAATTCCCACTAGGCAAGCTACGGATGCGATAATAATTTCATTCCTTGAGAATAATATTTTGTCTCGTTTTGGTTGCCCGAATAAGCTAATCACTGATAACGCAACAGCTTTTAAGTCAAAAAGGATGGTTGAGTTTTGTAGTAAATATCACATTACTTTGGGGCACTCAACCACCTATCATCCACAAGGCAATGGATTGGCGGAGTCTTCCAACAAATCTTTGGTTAATATCATTAAGAAGATGCTGGAAATAAACAAGAAAAGTTGGCATAAGAAGTTGGTCCATGCACTTTGGGCAGATCGAGTGAGTCAGAAGAAATCCATTGGTATGTCCCCCTTTGAGCTAGTTTATGGAGTTGATACAGTGTTTCCTACCTCTCTTGCAGCTCCGGTAGTCAAACTTCTTCAGGAGGCTGGTAGTGAAGATGATCCAATGCAGAGAAGACTAAATCAAATGATCCATTTGCAACAGACACGGGAAGATGTTTTTCAAAACATGTTCAAGTTGCAGGAGAGAATTAAAAGGATTTATGACAGAAAAGCAAAGGCGTACACATTTCAGTTGGATGATGTGGTGTTAAGGTGGGATGCAAGGAATGAGGAAAAGGGCAAGCACGGTAAGTTTGAAAATCTTTGGAAAGGTCCTTTTAAGATTGCAGCGTATCGGGGTCAGAATGCCTTTCTTTTGAAGGAGATGAACAGGGAAGATTGTCCCGGAGGGCCGGTCAATGGTCGACTGCTCAAGCGGTACCTTTTTCTAAGTTATTTCTGTTGTTTACATTGTCATTGCAAATACCATTTTATTTCAGTTTCATTGCAAGTGTGTGTTGTGATCTGTTCTTCAGTCTAGGGCCCGAAGTGAAGACTATAATTTTGAAGAAAGATTTCAGTTTTGAGTTCAGTTTGTCGAGTCAATTTTTCAGTCATTTCAGTTTCATCATTGAGCCGTTTTGAGTCAAGTTTCAGTCAAATAAATTGAGTCAGAGTCTTGTGTTGTTTGTCGAAATAATGACTCCATAGCCCAATGGACGAAGGCACTGTCTAGCTCTTCCAGAGATCTGTTGTTCTTGGCACCTCCAAGGAGCTACCATCCCCATTGGAGCCAATGTTAGAGTCGGCCTGGTCATCCCTCCGTCAGAGATCAAAACTTGTTTTGCATTTCATTTTTAGGTGTCCCATCTTGCTTGATCAGTTGCATTCCTCTAGGAGCATGCCATAAATCTGATGGAAGGGCTTTGTCATTCCTTCCCCTCATGTCTTGTACCTGTTGGCTTAGGTCTTTTCATCAATCTTTATTAAAGTCCATGACAGTCAACGTTTGGTCTTTTAAAGGGTAAAGAGTCATGTCAATCATAGGTCTAGGGTTTCACAAATTGAGTCGTTAAAGTGTCCAAATGCCAGCAGGCCAGAGGGAGGTTCTACAAATGTTTTTTATTTCGCGAATTTCATCATCATATGGATGGATTATATGACTGTTCTTCAAAACTTTGATTTGAAGAAAAGTAAGAATTTTGTCCTTTGTAATAATTTTCAAAAGTTTTCAGTTGTTGAATTCTTCAGGCGCAGACCTGGTCTCCTTTTCCAAATTCCATGTCAGCTATCCCTGCAAAAAATTGCCAAGAATTTCATCATTTTAGTCAAAAAATCAAAAAGGAAATTTAAAACCAGAGTTGTATTAAAATGGAAAAGTGCCAATGCCAAAACATTACAAAGATGGGTCTTGGAAAGTCAAAAATCTAATCCATGTCTTTATAAAGATATTTTCATGAAGATCAATGTCATTTGTATGCCAAGACCAAAGAGAAGCCATTCAAAGCAAATTGGTAGAGTTAGTGTGCGATTTGGGTGAAGTTGGAGGAAATTTGGCCGGTGCGGCGCACTGGGAGAAGTTGTCTAGTGTAATTCTGAACGGGCACGGCGCGGCGCATTGGGTATGCGGCGCAACGTATACACCTGAAAGCCCGAATTTGCTTCAAATTTCTCCAAATTGCCATTTATTTGCGTGGATTTGCCTGGTAGGGTCGACATCTTGATGTTTCATCCATTTTTGTGTTGAGTGATGGTGGTTTATTGATGCTAATGATTGAAACAAAAATTCAAACTCTTTCATTTTGAATTCCTCACATGTAAGCTATTGTCTAGGGTTTCAAAACTTTTCTGCCACCAAGGTTACTCTTTTCCCTTTTTTCTTTTGTCCTTAATTCCCTTTGTTCCTTGACTCCATTGTTCCCCGTCCCCTAAGTTACTTAACCCCTATCCTAAATTCCTTTTCCCAAAACTTTCAAATGTGAAACCCTAAACCCTATCCCACACATAAATCCCTCAAACCCTCTCCCATATTTCCCTAACAAATCTATCCCAAAAATTCCTAATCCCTTACTATTATTTCCCCGTCCTAACAGTCCCTATTTCATTTGTTCCCCTCCGTGGCAGAATTTGAGCACATCACTAAAGAGCAGTTCAGCACAGTTTTCCTACACCAGCATCTTTTTCTCCAAGGCAGTTTGAAAAACAACAGTCATGGCATCTGAGCATTCATCGGATTATGAAATGGAAACCCAAAGTGATTCTCCCATGGAGGAAAATGCACCCCAGAGGCTTCACAGAGGAGGTAGGCATATCAGAGAAGAACCGGTCACCCTCACTGAATTACAGGCCTGCCCTCTTGCCATGTTTTGTTTCCAGCATCAGTCATGCTTTGAGTTTTGTCAAAAGGTGGCTAATGTTCATTTTCATCATGAGTTGGCTCGTCTATTTGTGTTGCATTTACATGGAGATCAGGCTATCTTAGCTAGTGTCGCCTTTACACTTACACCAGAATCTATCTCACTAGCAACTGGCATACCAAACATTGGGGAACCATGGACCAAGAGGAAGAAGATTGACCGACAGCATTATGAGCCATACATTAAAACCGGTTTCTTGAGGCAGCTCAAGAGAGTGTTTCCATTCCAATATCTGAAAGATGAATATGCTCCACTAATGAAATTGATCATGAAATATTTCAGCTGTGAGGGACGGTTCTCTCGTCTCTATGCTTATCACATCAGGTTGCTCATGCATTTCACCAGGGTACGGATGATGAACATTCCGTATTTCATTTGCCGGAACATAGAGAGGATGACCACCCTTGTGCAGCACAAAACACCTCAGCAGCAACTTAACAGTGTTTATCATTTTTCTCTTATTAAGATTTTGGTGGTTCATCAACTTGGATTACAAGGCATCACTTGGGATGATTTCATATCCCGTGACTTCTTCAGAGCTTCACAAGGATCATCAGAGATCAAGCATGAGACAGGTGGACCTTCTCATCAGTATGAACGCCATGAGACTTCTAGTGTGCCGGTATTCATCACATATCAAAGAGGCATTAGACATTTGTTTGCAACAACGAAGCGAGTGTTATCTCCACCCGGGGTGGAAGGGGCCTCGTTTCCTCCATCAGCATCACAGGTACAGGACAAAGGAAAGAGGCCAATGTAGGATGAGGGGCCTTCAGGTGAGCAAGAGACCGACTTCATTCTCATTCATGATGATGATACAGATACGGGCCCACAAAGTGCCAAGCTTAGGGAGATCATCCAGGAGCAGCAAACAGAGATCCAAGCCTTATCCCTTGACTTGGAGAGAGCTAAGTGGACCATGAAATACTTGGATCAGAGGAACAAATAGCTTGAAGATTAGCAAGCAATCATGGAGCTACAGAACATCCGCGAGAATCGCCAGGCTGCACAAAGGAGAAGAATTGAGCTCACGTCATTGGAGCAAGAGATTAATGAGGATCGGGAGTCTAATCTCGAGAGAGTTAACATGCACTTAGAGAGACTGTTGGACAAGGTCGATAAGGACCATGCATTGCTGAGACACATGGCTTTCCACTACATGGCACGGAACAAGGTCTGCAAGGCACGAATCAGGAATTTAAAGGCAAAATTGAGGAAGGCAATAAGGAAGCAAAAGAGGCAAAGGGAGCTTGATCATCTTTAGATATTGGCCGAAGCCTCTTTAGCCCAGCATAACACTTAATGAAGAAGCTCCAGCCAAAATTTCAAGAAATTTGGGGCAATTTTTGCATTTTGGCAAATTTTGGTACAAAAACAGGATTTTTCTCCCTATGCACCACGCCACGTGGCGTACGCTTTTGCTAGGGAGCTCCAAATTGTAAAAATTTTATATTTCTAGATTTTTCAAGAAAAATCATGGTTTCTGGTGCATGGCCAAGAATTTTGGGCAAGTTTTGAGTCCTCAGGAGGTCAAAAACACTCAAAAAATGACCTCACTGCCCCCATTTTGACACACAGGAAGCAGTCTTGGGAGATTGAAGTTTTGGAGGGGCAAATCACATCCAAATTCAGAAATTCCACTTGGATTGGAAAGTAGATAGGTATGGATTTCCAATGAGCTATCTTGGGCTCAATTTGGACTTCAGGAAGTGCCTCAAACTCAGCCTCAAAGTGGTGCGATGCATAGAGGATTTGGCCCGGCGCATAGAGGATTTTTGCTCAATTTTTCACCTTCCAGCTCAGAAATTCAGCTAGTTTGACTAGTTTTGTTTTGTGATGTAATTTTTGATCTATCTTGATGTAATTGGTTAAACATGATGTAATTTTGGCACTTATTTATTTGTTCTAGAGGATTCATTTACTAAAAAGTGAAAATTTAATGAATGAATCAGTTTCCTACCTTATAGAGGCAAGTTGTTTTGATTGCCTAGATTTTAGTGCTTTGTTTAGAATTGGTTGAAACTGCTCCTAGAATGATGAGCTCGACCCCTAGAGGCAAGGGAATGGGTTGGGCTATTCTATATCATGTAATTCCTAAGTCATTTTCAGGGTTGGACACTTGGGATTGTTTTAGCACTTAATTGTACATTTCATTTCTGCAATTTTGGCGAAGGAAAGACCAGGGTTTTGCAGCACTGTTTGGGATCCATGTGGCTTTATGTTTTTATGGTGTTATTTTTTAGGTAATTGTAAGTTTATTAGTGTTATGTGTATCACTTTCCTGTCTCTTCTTCTGAATTTGAACAAATGAGTGATTAAGGTAGGATCCATTAACTACTATGCTCTGCCTTTGAATTTGTTTAAATTTCCATGTTTTCATCTATTTAAGGAGAATTCTTGAGAGTCTCTTGCTCTCCTTAGCTCCTCACTAGTCTGATCTATCCATTCAATTACTTTAAAGCATCAAAACGATTGCCTTCCTTTCCCCAATCAAAACTCTGCAGAAACTGTGCCTCATCCCCGGACCCAAAATTTCCTGTCCCTTTTTTCCAACAAAACCCTCAAAAACTCAAATCAAATCCTTTGCACTTCATACCTAGCCTAAAATTAGCTTTTATTTCAGTCATCGTGAGCCCCATCGCTTGTCTTTTGCCGAGATCGACCCGGAGAGAGCCCTCTCCTGTCCTCGTAGGGCTAGCTACGAGGCTGAGTGTGGTTTGATGTGGACCTAGAACCTTGTCTTTTCAGCCTGAGGCAAATCTAGGCCCTAACAGGAGAGATTGCTCGCTCCTCAAAGAAAAGACTACAGACTCTCAAGGCTATGTGGGAGGCACCAAGGTGAAAATTCTCTTTCATGTACAAATGAGGAGTATATATAACCAAGGGTGATCTTTACCCTTGTGACTCTTCGACTTCCCTCATGACTGTTTGACTTATATGACTCTTCAACTTTACATGTGGGTCTCTTGGACTTCCACGTTACATTACATTGATTACAATAGTATGGCCCATAATAGTGATGTGGCTGAGATGACTTATGACATGACTCGACACGACAGTGCTGGTATGTTCATGCTGATGGTGGTGTTCATGTCGAGTTGCAGTGTTGTTGAGTGATGAGTGTGCTCTTAGTGTATCATAGCTTCACCTCTGCATGGCAAGGTGTGCGGAGTCTTTGATGGTCTTGGTGTTCGCTTGATGTTGCACATGCATGTATCCCTTTCATTGGTACTTGGCATGCTTCATGTGTTCATCCATTCGTGAACAAGTCTCCTAGCATGTGCTCCTTGTTCATCCCATTCATCATCGCACTATGTCTCATCCATGTACCGATATATGCAATCACTCATGATGAGATGCCATCAAATCTAGAAATTTCCTAGTCTACCATGATTCATCATCTTTTGTTTTCGGGTGTAGGTGACCGAAAGAGAGGACAAGGCTCTGAAACTGCATAGAGCACATTTTATGTTTGGATGCGGGCTCCGAGGCACTATCAAGGAAAATTGCGTAGACGTCACTGGGAGGCTGAGATGAGCAGTCTAGAATAGCAATGACATTCTATGGGATCTGGCTCAGCTGGGAGGCAGAACTACACAATTTTTTCAGGGAGGCAGTGCGGGTAGCAGGGAGCACATTGGTAGTGAAAATTGTGCATATTCTCCGGGGAGGCTAGGAGCAATCTGTGGGATCTTGCTAGCCAAAACTACGTATAATTGGGAGGGAGGCATGCAGGACACTTATGGGCAGTTTCAGGGCTAATCAGGGTGTCAGATAGCTGGAGGATAGTCCAATAAAACTATGTTTTTTCAGGAGGAGCAGTAGGTCGGCTGACAGAACTGCACAAATTTTGGGGACAATACAATGACAGTCTCTGGGGTCCTGTCCCTCATGTCTGTGCAATTTCTTTAGTCAGTGGAGGTGGGCATGCTGACATATTCTGCGCAATTTTTTTGGAGGCGTGAAGCCCGGGGTCACTGCCCAGTCAAACTCTCTGGTTCACCAGTAGGAGGCTTGATAGATTGGCTTGCAGGTAGTGCAGATTCAGATGGATTCTTGGGAAAATTCTATGTTTTTCTGGCTAACTGTCAGCTAGGTCGATTCTAGGATTCAAGGCCA
The DNA here is from genome assembly GCA_031772625.1 of Pinus tabuliformis. Classification (NCBI taxonomy): domain Eukaryota; kingdom Viridiplantae; phylum Streptophyta; class Pinopsida; order Pinales; family Pinaceae; genus Pinus; species Pinus tabuliformis. The sequence goes on along the minus strand of CM062817.1, from coordinate 2,011,461,122 downwards.
CTAAACAAAGGAAAAATGGCTAAGTTTCAGGCTCATTGCAAATCACATATCGGGTCTTACCGAAGTAGCTACAAAGATGAAGACACCTAAAGTTGCGATCGGCAAATCACTGATATCGCAAATCGCATATCGGTAGGTCTGGTATATCAGCTATCGGAAGGCCCCGGCATACCACAATCTCGTAGTCCCACCTTCCCATGATATCACAATTCTGCAGTCTCGCATTCCTGCTATATCACAGTCCCGCAGCACTGCAATCCCGCAGTCCCGCGATCCTGCACATCAGACCCCGCATTACCAGAAAATAGGTGATTAGTGGGCCCAAAGGACCATTCTTAAGGAATTGCGAGGGGTGAAATATGTCAATAGTGCAAAATCGCCAAGAATTTGGGCTTTAGTGTTAAATCACTAGGAGGGGCTGATTTTATGTAATAAAAGAATTCATGAAAAAACCAAGGGAAAATGGGCCCTTTTCTCTCTCCTCCAGGGGGCTACATGGTAGAATCCTATTGGTCCTAAGAATCCATAAGGAAGCTGATTCAGCATGATGTGGCAGTACGGAGATGACGCGGCAGAACAGAGGACACTTGGCACACAGATTCGGCTTTTTCAGGGTCCTATGGGGGAATTTTTGGGTGAAACGTGTCACCAGTCATAGGGTGACATGTGGCAATGATGATGTCACCCATATCAAATTGTAAATCGATGATCGCACAAATAAAAGGTTCATCCCCCACAAAAGTCCCACCTGGCTTGCGATTGCGATATGCAGGAACTCCTCAAACGCGATATTTTATACAATGGAGTTTAAAATTTGACAGGTTCGTCCCTTTCAAAGGATGCATGCTCATTTAACACCCCTCATCTTTGGACAAACTAGATTGACCTCGCCCAAATCAACGGCTCCCAGGCCTTCCCCCCCCCCCCCCCCCCCCCTCCATGTTTCCCTTTATCAGCAAGGGGGTCCGAAAAGAGGTTTCCCCACTAAGCCCCTCTGCTATGTGTCCCTCTCATATCATTTCCCACCCCCCTCACTTAACACTTACCACTCATGCCCCCCTTCGAAAACCACTTGTCCTCAACTCCCTCTCCCATGTGGTGATTGCGAGACCCTAGGTGGGCCCAATCTCGCAAATCAGTGATTGCAAAGTTCAAGGGGATATGTCAAAGGCAAGTGTCATAAATCATCGGTATGCGGGATTTTATATAACAAAGGAAAAAGCCCCTGGCAGGAACTCCAATGGCCCTAAAACCTGAGAACTAAGCACCTAGTCATAGCTCCCAGGCACCTGGAGTAAAAGGGGCTAAATCCTAAGGGGCCAAGGGGGATCGAAACTCTTTTGTTTCGTGAGGTTTTCGTGATAGAGGCTAGCACAGGAAAGTCCTTTGTATTAAACCATGAATGCAGCACCAGGCATATTAGGGCATCGATAGTGCTTTGCAAAGCTTTATAGGCACGGTGGGTCAGCAGCTGAGGCATTTAATATGGAGATGGGGCATTCAAACCCAACATGGGCTAATCCAAAAAGGCCCTTTGTGAAACAGAACCAGGGTCTATGCTGACAGAAGTAAACAGGGACTTAGTGGCCCATGAGAACTAAATTACCCAGCATGGTCGCCCATATAGAAGAAATATGTTGTACCGCCCTGGGGTCCTCTGTTTCAGTACCGCAACATGAAACTGATAGCGCCCATTGCCAGCTTTAAATGATGAATGGTTCGAGTAGTAAAGGAAGAAGTGATGGGAGTCGGTTGAGCAGCACAGGAGGCCATACCATGAGCAAATTACAACCTAAAGCAGAAGTGAGCACAAGATGGGCGCGGAGATATTTTGCTGACATTATTATGTGATTAACTAATTTGTATCCTGTAAGGTACCTCCCTTTAATGAGGCAATTAATGCTTTGTAATACTTTTGGACCACATAGCCATCCATGGCCAAGATAGCTAGTCAACTTGACAACTGAGACTCAGCCGAAGGTTTTTGATGTAATGAATATTCAACGCTCCCTCTCCAGATAAGCAGTGGGAAGCAACACTTAACAAAGGTTCAGAAATTTTAGATAAAATGCTACTTGTTCTTTTCAGACTGTATAACTTCATAATACAAATCTTACAGAATATGAAGAAAATGGTGGTGATTCCCCCTTCAAGAATTACATTATGTTATCCCTCTTTTAAAACCCATTATGTTCACATTTCTTCTCTGAATTCATTCAATTATAGCTTCTAGAAATATTTCAAACTTCCTCATAGATTCATTTGTATTGATATGTTCATGCATATGCCTGTAACTTTCTCATAGGTTCATTTGTATCGACATTGTTAATGCATGTTCCTATATGGATTACTAAAATTATATCTTTAAATCTACGCTACATGAATCATAGCATTTTATCCCCCTTTTATCCATTATATATACTTGTAACTCAAATAAGTATAAAAATTATTAATGCCTCAAGCTCTATGTGTTAAGTGTAGAATTCTTGATGCTTTAACCTCTATGTGACGAGTTGCTCTTTCTCCTTATCCGCTCTCATTTTCTCTACAAAATCTTATTTGCTACATAGTATTTTGTCACACCTCCTACACTTCCCCATGACATACCCCGAAGTGTCTGAAACATGACCATCATGCAGTGTCCTCATTCATATATGCAGTTCAGATCCTTCCTAAAGCTTTGATTGGAAAATGCCTTGAGCTTCCCCTAAAGGAAATAGCTCTAAAACCCTAATTTTAGAATCATCGCTCTTATGAGACTAATAAATGAGATGGTCATCTGTTGCATTATACTCGACCCGTGATGGCATCGCTCTGTTTACTTGTATACCCATGATGATCCCAAAAAGGAAATTTTCCCAAAGAGGATGAGAAGCTTCGTGATCTAGAAGCTTCTAGAGCAGTGAGCTGGAGGTTGTTTGGTGCAGATGAGGTCGAATTCTCCCAACTTGGCCTCTTGGTATTATCCCTATGAGCTACCTCCATGAGATAAGGACCTACTCCTATCTTTGAAGAAATCCTAACTCCCTTTCCCAGCCTATATATTCAACCTTTCCCATTCGCAAATGGTTGGTCAGGTTAGAGGTTGGTTGGTCTTTTGGTCTATGCGTATTTGCACCCTTATGCTAAGATTGTGCCTATATGATAATCATTTGGCTTAGAGAAGGAGTGCTTGGAGAGCTTAGCTTGGACTTGGATATTCATTCAAGGAGAGCCTATCAACACCAAGGCTTGGTTGTATGCTTCCCCTTATTTTCTATTAATATACAATTGTTGGTTCATTTTCCCTAAATGTGTATGCTCATGTATCATTTAGCTTAACATTCCTTGATCAGTTAAGTAGGTTGCTTTTGAATATGCTATTTGTATTTGCATGCCTTATCATGTCTTGATCTCTTGTGCAGGTGCATAAATGCTGAGAATAGCAAGAACGAGCCCGTGGCGCGAGTGATTTAAGCTCTTCAACAAAGGAGATCGATATAGCATCAAAATGAGGAAGGCCATCTTCTTCGTCTCTCTTTTCAATTGCAACTTAAAAAATGAAACAAGGACCCTGGAGCAAAGTTCCTTGTCTTGTGTCAACCTCGTTAAAAAATGAAATAAGGACCCTGGAGCAGAGTTCCTTGTCTTTTGTCAAGCTCGTTAAAAAAATGAAACAAGTACCCTGGAGCGGAGTTCCTTGTCTTGTGTCAATCTCGTTAAAAAATGAAACAAGGGCCAAGAGGATAGTTCTTTTACTATGTCAACCTCATTAAAAAATGAAATAGGTTCCAATGAGGATAGTTCTTTTACTATGTCAACCTCGTTAAAAAATGAAACAAGATGTAATGAGCATGGTTCTTTTCCTATGTCAAGCTCATTAAAAAATGAAACAAATCCCCTTCCAATTCGAGCCTTTGATTAGATATCTTAAAATCCCATTCAAGTCTTTCACTTGATCTTGTAAGTGAACCTTCATTCCATCCACCTATTAGTAACCAGTAGTCTACTTAGGTGAATGACATGAAGCTTGGGGGGCATGTACCTCGAATTGATTCATTATGTTGGGGTCATGCAAACTTATTTCAAGCATATTTTATCTTTGTTTCAAGATTGTGTAAAAATGAAACCAAACTCAAGCATAGTTTATCTTTGTTTTAAGCTTGTGTAAAAATGAAACCAAATCCAAGCATAGTTTTTTCTCATGTTTCAAGCTTGTGAAAAATGAAACCATATTCAAGAATACTCAAGCATAGTTTCTAATGTTTCAAGCTTGTGTAGAAATGAAACCATTCCCATTTTACATCTCGTGATTGCCATCTTTATGTGCCTGTTCTGCCAGATGAGCCTTGGTATTTTCATTCTATCATCACCATCTCTTTGGTCAATCATATGATTTCACTTGGTTGTTTTACCCTTGCCTAAGGAACATCTGTAATGAGAAGTCCTATTTGCATTTTATTACCTATACATTGTCTGACATTTTTCTATAGTCTTGGATCCTACTCATTCATTCCAATTTATTCCTTGTTTCAGTCGATGATGAGGGAATCATTATGATTCTCCTTCAACAAGTCACTTCTTATCAACTTCATCTCATTATCCATGAAGATGACTTAGAAACTCCCTTTCAGTACCCTAGAGCTTGCATGCCTTAATGCCAAGTTCTTTGCATCCAACGACAGGTTTTCACCATTGGCCTTTGATCGGATGATTCCACGAGTGTTCAACTTCAGCTTCATTATCAAATTCACGGATTTTACTATCGTACCTTGAGAGCCATTTCCATTATTGGTGGTTTCTCTCGTGCCTATTAACGATCCACATCATTGGCTAGTAAACAGGTGGTTTTCTAGCATGTTCGACTTCGAACATTCATTTGCATGTTATAATTCGTATTTTGATCCAGTTGGGATGGAGCGCAAGAGTCTTGTTTGATATGACTTAGGTTGCATGGATTTATATGTTATTCATGATTGTACACATGTTTCCATTATACGAATGGCTGCGACCATACCTTGGATCTTAGATTCACAGATGATCCTTCTCATTTGGATGGCTGCGCCCATACCATGGATCCTTTCATATAGTCCTTATCATCTGGATGGCTGCATCCATACCATGGATTCATGTTTTGATATCAGATATGTATATGTATATGCATCCTTGATTTTCAAGTCTCCTAACATTGTTTGTCCTCGTACTTGCAAAAGCTTGTAAAGCATCTCATCCATCACTCTTCATTCTGTCATCATGCTTTAGGGGGCATCTGTTACACAATATTTTGTCACACCTCCTGCACTTCCCCATGACATACCCCAAAGTGCCTAAAATACGACCATCATGCAGTGTACTCATTCATATATACAGTTCAGAACCTTCCTAATACTTTGATTGGAAAATGCCTTGAGCTTTCCTTGAAGGAAATAACTCTAAAACCCTAATTTGAGAATCATTGCTCTTATGAGACTAAAAACCATGATCGTCTCCTGTTGCATTATAATCAACCCACGATGGCATCTCTTTGTTTACTTGTATACCCGCGATGATCCCAAAAAGGAAATTTTCCCAAAGAGGATGAGAAGCTTTGTGATCTAGAAGCTTCCAGAGTGGCGACCTCGAGGTTGTTCAATGTAGATGAGGTCGAATTATCCCAACTTGGCCTCTTCGTCTTATCCCTATGAGCTACCTCCTTGAGATAAGGGCCTACTCCTATCTTTGGAGATATCCTAACTCCCTTTCCCAGCCTATATATTCATCCTCTCCCATTCCCAAATGGCTGGTCAAGTTAGAGGTTGGTTGGTCTATTGGTCTATGCCTATTTGCACCCTTATGCTAAGATTGTGCCTATGTTATATTCATTTGTCTTGGAGGAGTGATTGGAGAGCTTAGATTGGACTTGTATATTAATTGAAGGAGAGCCTATCAACATCAAGAATTGGTTGTATGCTCCCCCTTATTTTCTATTAATATACAATTGTTGGTTCATTTTCCCTAAATGTGTATGCCCATGTATCATTTAGCTTAAAATTCCTTGATCAGTTACGTAGGTTGCTTTTGAATATTCTATTTGTATTTGCATGCCTTGTTGTGTAGGTGCATAAACACTGAGAGCAACAAGAAAGATCCTGTGGCGCGAATGATTCAAGTTCTTCAACAAAGGAGATCGAGATAGCATCAGAACGAGGTAGGCCATCTCTTCATCTCTCTTTTCAATTGAAACTTGGGAAAGTGTCTAGTATATTGTCACTTTGGTTTCTAGACCCACTCATTGGGCTAGAGGGATCGTCTCTATCCATAGAGAGGATTTACCTAGATAACATTACTAAACTATAAGTCCTTGAACCACTTGGCCTCCATTGTTTCAAGCATATATTTCTGTGATTTGTACATGTGAAGAAATACCCGAAATCCATGTCTTACTCCTTTAGATGAATAAACCAACCCATTCTCTTATATATATATATGTGTGTGTGTGTGTGTGTGTGTGTGTGTGTGTATGTGTGTGTGTGTGTGTGTGTGTGTGTGTATGTGTGTGTGTGTGTGTGAGAGAGAGAGAGGTCTCCTTATTACAGAGAATCATTTGAGACACTCCAAATCTAAATGTGCCTATACACTAGTCTTGTAAGAAATCTAAGGTTGTCTCTGAGAGCTACAACACATGGCATGCTATCAAACGAATCCTACTCACATCAGGCTAGTTATAGGATGGATGCATAGACCAAAGAACTTTACAGTACTTCTATGAGTCAGGATATCGAAGGCAATGGCCTATGGGAAGGTGGACAAAGAACCAAATGAGGATGACCTAGAAGAGTTATGGCACCTAACATTCCATGAGATCGAAGGGGAGAGAGATATACAAGAGGGGCCTATAACTGATGCTCCGTACTTACTCCCAGTGAAGTTTTGAAAGCACAACATTGGCACAGATGATAAACCTAAGCTGGCATCAATTGGAGACTATTGGGATGAACAAATGAAAAAATAAATTTTTGATCTTCTAAGAGAGTATGAGGATCTATTTCCCTCATTAGTTACGAAGCTAAATTCAATTAATGGAGGATTAGGAGAAATGAAAATTGTACTGAAACCAGATGCAAATTGTTGGGCATGGAATCCCCTCGAGGCATGTTTTGGGGTTTAAAGCCCAAGTTTTGACCGAATATTTTTGTAAAAGCTCCACAAATTGTGGGCACGAGGCATGGAATTATAAGAGAGTCACAAGGTTGTCCACCATAGGTTTTGTAATGTAATGTCCGATGGATAGACCTACGGACCATGGGATTGTATAAATAGAGCGAGGCTCTAAGTGTAAAAGATAACTAAGAAAGGAATAGAATAAAAGCATGAGAAGTCTGAGTGATTGAGTCAAAGTGGAGAGTGTGTCTGTGGGTCGTAGAGTAGGAGAAGGCTCTGCAGCTGAGCGTGTAGAGGCCTAGTAGTCCGCAGCTGAGTGCGCAGGGTAGGTCGAGTCTGTAACTGTTGGGAGAATCAATAAAGAGAAGTCTTGCTATAATTATGTGTATATTTTCCTGGTTTAATGCATGATTGGATATAGTTTGCAAGTATATTGTTTATTTACTACACAATTGTGTATGAATGTTTTGTATTGCTAATTATAACTTAAGACATTCAAGTAGGTGAAGGTAATTAACTAACATTGGAAGATAAGTAAGATCTTGGGTAATAGCGCAGAGCGCGGCACAACCCCTGGTTAGGGATACGAGAAGATAGTGTATCAGGCCGTGAGGAACGGAAAGTGCGTGAAGTGACCTGTGTGCAAGAACAAACAGAGGACCAATCGTACCTCTCAGACATCTCAAGGGTGTGGAAACCTAGTTCTAGCACCCTCCCATACTACTTCGGGTGAGACCTTAGTCCGTGCTCTGCAAACTATTTCCGAAAGGGCCAGTAGTACAGGGATTTGTTTGGCTAATTAACTCTGAACTTGGGTCATGCCCCAACAAGCCAACATACGGTTCTGTTGTCGGGACCGGGATCTGCATAGAGATGTATGATGTCATATCACTGGAATCTGACAAAGAAAGGAATTGAAGATTGGTTTGACAGAAAGATTCACGAGTTCTTGGCGCAGGAAAACAGGAATCTGCTCCTATCAAAGGAAGAGTGGTTAGACTACTACTTATATACAGAAATCTACGAAATTTTCTTTGCATCCTTCCCCACTAAGTTGTACGAGTGGATAGTGAAGCTCACAGATAGCCAAGGAAGGTGTAAACTTGACAAACCTATTGTGTGGACTCCAGAATTAGTGTAGAGACTAGAAGCATCAGAAGATCAGATCATCGATGTTGTTGATCATTGGCTCGATTGAATCATAGGAGGATTCATCACCGAATTCGCGGTAGATACTTCAGTCAACTATAGTGAGGCAGAACGATGCTTCCTCAAGGGATCGCGACATAAGTACGTTAAATCTTTGAACACTTGGATTAAAATGCTACTGTGTGAAAAGCAGGTTATGCAAATAAATTGATGTTTGGGGCTACGCGAAGTGGAAGAATCTATAGAAACGAAGTTAGGACAGAACTAGAGACTAGCCCCTTCATTTCACCTCTGTAAGGGGGTGAAGAAGAGCTCGTGAAGGTCTCGCCAAGAAGTGTGATCAATTTGATAAGGCAGAGAATTCTGTGCATACCACCCCTACCCACACCACCACTATTCGCCGTCTTCACCCTTGTCTTCACCCATACCACCTCCGCCACCACCGCAAAGCAGTATGGCAAGCGCGATAAAGCTACCAGTGTTCAAGGGAGTAGGGAACGAAGATCCAGACTAGTTTTGGTTCGTAATAAAAGCGGTATGGGAAGCACAGGGTCTCACGGACGATAATCGAAAGAAGGCAATGTTGGTCAGCACTCTGCAGGATCGTGTGCTGACCTAGTACATTAAGCATTCCAATGACAATCCAAATGCAGGAACGCGGATATCCAAGCTGTGCTAAACAAAGAATTTAGCAAGCCAAAATCCGAGGCACAGTCGATCATTGGATTCAAGAAGATCACAATGCTACCAGGCGAGACCCCGTGGGTGTTGGATCAAAGACTGAAATGCACAATTCGTGAATCGAACATGACATTAACAGATGGGCAACATCACGAATGGTTTATGGCATCGTTAACACCACATCTATGAAACGCACTGTCACAACAAAGGCTAACCACTCAGGCTAAGGCTTTGGAGGTCGTGATGAGATTGCACGAGACTCCAATACAAGATCCTAACCTGGGAGTTCAGCAGATTCACGTGCAGTTGAAAAACTTGTGCCTGGAGATGCAAAGTTTGAAACAAGACAAAACAACCCGCCTAGAGATGCGTGATGAGGTATGGTGTGTAAAATGCAACGGCCAGGGGCACGACAAGGACCACTGCCCAGTATTCACAAATTACCTTGTGGGAGGAGGGCCAATGCCACTAAGACCAGAGGCACAAGCAGGACCAAGCATGGCGCCTGCACTATGGTGCACGATTTGTCAGATAGGAGGAAAGCATGCTACAGATAACTGCCATCTATTATAGAAGTATACCCAAAATTCATAGTAATTGTTCTGTAATTTTTGCAGGTCAGTAGGACATTATGAGTGCACCTGTAGAAGTTATGAGCTAATGATGGATCGAACTCCTACCTACAGAGTTCAAGCCAAAACACAGCCACTCGATCAAAATGCAGGAATGGCGCACACCGTATTTCAAGGGTGCAGATGAGGCCAAGGTGGAGGGGGGGGAAAGAAGAGGTCGTGGACAACTGATATGTTACAATTGTGGAGGGCCAGGGCATTATGCCCGCGATTGTATGAATCCAATGTGACCATCATGCTTGTATTGTACGTTGTTTGACCATGAGACGAAGGATTGTCCCACACTGATAGCGAGGTTGCGCAATAAAGGTGCACTCCAACGTCCCCCGACTTAGAACCTGCAAATGATGAGGTCTGAGTTACGCAAGCAAGACCCTAATGTAAATATCATGCTCCGGAGTGGTATTACAATAGGGGATGACAAAGGCAAGCAACCTGAAGAAAGTACTTGGATTCACAAAGCTCCAACAAAGGAACCAAAATTTGATTTTGAGCATGCTAAGGAGACCTTCATGGAAGCCAAGAGGAGCTTCGTTGATGCCTCCACTTCAGAAAGTAAAGACAGACTGGAGCCATAAATGGACCCATCAATGCTCACTACATTCTTGGATACATGCATGAAGCTGTTGCGTGATAGCAAGACTATAAGGGGGCTGCAAGGACTCATAACTAGATGCGCTAGGACCACGCAAGGAAAACTGCATGTAGTCCGGAAGCTCGGGAAGCACACGACGCAAATAGGAAGGGAAATGAGATTGACCGTGTAGATTAGGGAATATGAGATGGACCAAGTGATTATGGATCTAGGATCAGATGTGAATGTCCTGCCAAAGAAGACATGGGAGAGAATGGGCAGGCCTGCACTGTAATGGTCTTTGATCCAACTATGAATGGCGAACCAGCAAAAGATCCTACCTATGGGAAGATTACTGGGAATCACAGTAGATATTGAAGGAGCAAGCGAGCTAGAAGATTTCGAAGTAATAGAGATTGTTGATGACAACAATCCCTACCTCGCGCTATTGGGAATAGATTGGGCCACTGACATGAATGGAGAGATAAATCTGAAGAAGTGCAAGATGATATTTGATAAAAAGTCATTGCGCGTAGTTTTACCTTTAGAACCTACAAAGGGATCGCGCTACACAGAGCCGGTGCACGACTATGATAGCGATGATGACTTGGACTGAATCTACAAGATAACCATGTAGGAGTAGGACTGGCTAAATCCAACCATGGATGGCCGAATCTCATGGGAGCACGAAAGCTCCTACACATCGGATTCTGACAAGGAGATAGAACGATGGCAGAACCAGTTACACGAGGTAACCACGCTCAAATGTAACATGATGACGAGGTCGTTGCGCTGCGTAGCAACAGAGGTAAGAGATCTGCCTACGTATGACGGGTTAAGCAAGGTTGTTGCACAAAATATTGTCACCATGACATTCTGCAATCAATGTGAGTCTATCACCACTCATACTTTCCTCCTTTGCAAGTCTTAAACCTCAGCTCTTCATGTCAAGCCTTGAAAAATGAGAGAAAGTCCTTAAAAATCTCTAAAACTCTGGTTCCGCACTTTCTCTTAGCATTACCTGCGGTCCCGCACTCCTTGGTCATGTCCCCTGCGGACCTGCCCGCTCTGTTTCTGTGTAATGGGTGCAAACCCCTGTAAAAGTCAAAAAGGCGCAAGTACATTCTTAAAAACTCACTTTGGGTTATTTCTGGAAGCTTCTAGAGGGAATCTTGAGGTGGCAAGTTCGCTCCTTTCATGTTCATGCATCCCATAACTAAAGGAGATAACCCCTTGATGTGAGGAGCTTATCCCTTTGAAGGAGGACTCTATCCCTTCATAGGTGGACCTAGTAACTTCCTTCCTCTGCACTATAAAATGAGGCATTGGGTTGGTTACTAAGGAGGTTGAAAGTTGAATATTTTTTAGGGTAAATGCTATTGGAATTTAGACTTCCTAATTGAGCTTGAGAGGAGATATTACATAACTTTTGACCTCATTGGGAAGAGTTTGAAGCTTGTCAAAGTAGAGGAGATTCTTGCTTGGACCCTAGGAGGAGCTTGTACAACATCAAGGCACCAAGGTTGTAAAGTTCTTCTTTGTTTAAAGTTAATACAATCAAGTTTATTTTTCTCAATAAGCTGTCTCTTATAGTTTATTTCATTGATTCCTTGATCACCATGATGAATATGATTTATTATATTGGCTATGCAGGTGTTATTTGATGTGTGCTTATTTGTGTTTGCAGGTTCTTTAAAAGGAAGCTCATTCAGACGGTCGAAGCGGGGCTGCCACAAACTAGCGTTGGACTTAAGGTAGGGTCTAAAAACACCTTTTGGCTTTTATTTATAAATCGCAATATTTAGAGAAAGGTAGATTTGCTTGTTCTGCTTGTCGCTAGATATCAGTTGATACTAGGGAGATCGGTCTTGTCCGCAAGAACGATTTATCCAGCTGACAAAATGGTGACTCCACTGGGGACTTGAATTTTGGTTTTTTACCTTTACTTTTACTTTGACTTGACAAACTTTTTCTTTGTTTCTGGTTTTTTCTTGATGTGTGTGTTGGAAATAATACTGAGAGGGGGGGTGAATCAGTATTATCAAGTCAAATATTCCTTTTCAAAATCAAATGATATACGCTACTTCAGTTAATTAAACCCGCGTATATACGCAACTATGCAGAAGGAAACCCGCGTATACAATGCAAACTTTTAATTTACTTTATCTTTCTGATGTTGATTGTTAATCTGTGTTTGAGAATCAAATAACCAGTAACCAGAAACAGTAAAGCAGAGCAGAAAGACAATCGCACACAAGAACACAAGATATAAGGTGGAAACCCAATGTGGGTGAAAACCACCTGCTGCAATTCGTCTCTATCTTCTCTTTAATTAGAAACTTCTTTTTACAATTGTACTGGTGCAGTCCTTTACCAGTACGTAGGCTGCAACCTGCAAAGAGCTACAACCCTCTCTCGTTTTCCAGCTTCTCCTGGAAGGGAGCTACAACCCCCTTTGCTCTTGCACTAGCCAAGATACTAGTACGTAGGTGCTGGCCTACAGAAGGCTACAACCTTCTCTTTCTTTCAGGGACCACGTTTCATAAATTTTCAGACTGGATCCACAAATAACATCAATCAAACATCAAGAATTTCTGCATCAACCAATCACCTTTTCACCAATCAAAATAAACACTTCTCTGACGACTGTACCCAGATCACAGTAATAGTAACCACACACCAAATCTGAACCCAGAACACTGCAGTAATAAACAGAAGCAACTAGATCACAACTCAAAAGATATACGCTGCTTTAATAACCTGAAACCTGCGTACATACGCTTCTGTTGTTGGAACAACCTGCGTATACGCTCCTTCGCTTCACTGAACCAGCGTGTATACGCGCCTTCGCTTCACTGAACCTGCGTACAAATCTATAAAGGATAATTCGCTCTTTCAGATATTCAAACACTAATTAACCCAGATTATCAGACTTATAGATCAAGCAAGCGCCACATATAGCAGATCAAAATCATACAAAGATACTATCATTCAAGCTTAAAGACTATGACCCATCAATAGAACTTATCCTTCTCTTTGCGCTAAGGATCCTCCTTCATTCAGATCCAGATCTGCACCATAACCCAAATACTAGTATTCCAGATCTAGCACTTTTTTCAGATATTCAATAATAATTCAGATGATCTTCTGCCACATGATCTCCTTCCTCTTTTATAGTTTTAGGCCTTCCAAAATACCACGGTCCAAAACCATAATAAACCAATACCAAGGACCCAATACTTGGGATCAACACTTCTGACGAGGTACCATGGTCCAAAACCATAGGTTCAAATACTAAGGACTAACTACCACAGACCAAAGGTAAGTTCTCCAACATATACGCGCTTTTCCGTGCATGAAAGTGCGTGTATACGCATATGCACCTTTGAAACATCTAACTCGCATGTGTACGTGTCTTCGTCTAGATGAACCTGCGTATATGTATTTTCCTTCATTCTGAAAGCCTGAACTGAGATCTGTTACCAAAGAGAGTTGCCATCAAGGACAACACCTGTGCCATAGCTCCAAACCTATGCCATAATGCCAACAATCTCCCCCTTTGGACTTGATGGCAACCCAAAATCCTCAAAGTCATTCTCCCCCTTTGTCATCAAGGGCAAAGGGTTGTGCTCCCCCTGAGTACATGCTGAAATTTCTGCCCTGCTGTGCTGACCATGCTCCCCCTGACTGTAGGCAAGATCTGCAAAAGATGTTCTTCAAGAAGAACCATGACTTATACATCATAAAAGACCTTCCTATCACCAAAAGACTCAATACATACATCCATCACCCAACCAAGTGGGGATACATCATAAATTTACATATGACAACCAAGTTCATTACATGTTCATCCCAGGCATAGTGGGGAAACCAAAATAGGTCGTTACATGACCTTGACACCATAAAAGAGATACCACAAAAGAGATACATGACATAGAGACGAAATATCTAGAACAAGACTTATGAAAGTCACCAATAACTGATAGCAGCAGCATCTGTCAATCACCACCAAGATTTCCTTCTGTTCTCCCTCTGCCTCTGTTCCACCTGAAACCAAAGCTGTGAACTAGAACCAAAAGCTTCTAAGATAATGCCAACAATGCATTATTAGAAGATTATCTGCTCCCCTTGAACCTGTGCCGAATGGTCTCTGTGAGACCCATATCAGAATATCTTCAACCAGAGCCTGTCCCTACTGATATCCATCAAACCTCCATATACGCGATTGTCTCTGCAAAAACCGGCGTATGTACGCGGATCCTCCTCAGGAAACTCGCGTACACCCATTTTTCTCTGAAACAGACAAGTTTTAACAGCAAGATGATGAATCAACTACTCCCAGCTTCTGTCTGAGGTATTCAAATGTGTCCCTGGGCAATGGTTTGGTGAGAATATCAGCAACTTGTTCCTTAGAAGGAACATACTCCAATTTGACCTTTTGCTCCAACACTTGTTCCCGGAGAAAGTGATACTTGATCGGTATGTGCTTGGTCTTTGAATGCATGACTGGGTTCTTTGAAATGTTGATTGCACTTGTATTATCACATAAGATGGAGATAGGTGGTGTACAAGTGATTTGAAAGTCCTACAAGGTTTGCATCATCCAAAGAAGTTGAGTGCAACAAGATGCAGCAGCCACATATTCCACTTCAGCTGTAGATAAAGCAATCGAACTCTGTTTCTTTTTGAACCAAGATACTAATCTGGAACCCATAAAGAATGCACCACCACTTGTGCTTTTCCTGTCATCCATGCTTCCAACCCAATCTGCATCTGTATAAGCATGAAGAGTGAGATCTGTATCTCTAGGATACCATAAGCCATAGTTTTGAGTTCCTTGAAGATACTTGAAAATTCTCTTCACTACCTGAAGATGAGTTTCCTTTGGATTTGCCTGAAATCTTCCAACTATTCCCACTACATGCATGATGTCTGGTCGGGCACCTGTCAAATAAAGTAGACTTCCAATCATAGATCTATAGGTTGGTTGATGTACTGCTGCTGATTCATCATTTGCACTGAGACTGCATCCTGTAACCATAGGGGTACATACTGGTTTCGAATCTTCCATGCCATACTTCTTCAGAATCTGCTTGAGGTACTTGGTTTGAGACAAGAAGATACCGCCTTCATTTTGTTGGATTTGCAATCCAAGAAAGTATGTCAGTTCTCCAAGCAAGGACATTTCGAATTATTTTTGCATCACCAAGGCAAAGCTTTGACTCATAGCTTCTTCATTGCTGCCAAAGATAATATCATCTACATACACAACAAGTATTAGCAATTTGTCATTTTCAATTTTTATACAGAGATTGCTATCTGCTGATCCTTTTGAAAAACCTTGTTGATGAAGATATTTGTCCAAACGGTAGTACCAAGCTCTTGGAGCCTGTTTAAGACCATAGAGAGCCTTTTTTAGTCTACATACAAGATTTGGATCATTCCCAAGAATGAAACCATCTGGTTGCTCAATGTACACTTCTTCTTCTAAGTCTCCATTCAGAAAGGCTGATTTCACGTCCATTTGAAATAATTTGAACTTCTGAAAGCTTGAGAGAGCAAGGAACATTCGGATGGCCTCAAGTCTAGCAATGGGAGCAAAAGTTTCTTCAAAGTCTATTCCTTCTTGTTGAGCATACCCTTTACACACAAGTATAGCCTTGTTTCTGATTACTTCTCCATTTTCATTCAACTTATTTTTAAAGATCCATTTTGTCCCTATGACATTCTTATCTTTTGGTCTAGGAACCAACTCCCAAGTGTTGTTTTTTTCGATCTGCTCAAGTTCTTCATCCATTGCCTTGACCCAGCATTCATCTTTGCATGCCTCTTTTACATTTTGTGGCTCAGTGGAGGAGAGCAAAGCCAAATAGCTTGAGGCTTCTGCAATTGTTCTTCTTGTTTGTATACCTGCCTCTTTCTGCCCCAAAATTTGAGATTATGGATGATTCTTCTGAACATACCTGGATGGAGTCTTCTCTTCTATCCTTATCTATTCCTCTGGTGCCTCTTGAGGTTCTTCTTCATCATCAGTCTGATTTGGAGAGTAGTCTTCATCCTCTTCGATATTTTCATAATTTACTTGCCTAGGAATGTATCCTTTTTCATCAACCACTACATCAATGCTGTCAACAATTCTTCCAAGTCTTTTATTGTAACACTTATATGCTTTGCTGTGGGGAGAATAACCAAGGAGAATGCCTTCATCTACTCTAGGTTCAAGTTTGCCAAGTTGTTCATCATTATTCTTAATATAGCATTTGCTTCCAAAAATTTTGAAATGCTTTACCAAAGGAGTCTCACCATACCAGAGCTCATGAGGAGTTTGAGTGTTGTTCACTAGGACATTTGTTTTGTTGAGAATAACAACCGCAGCAAATTCAGTTTCACCCCAGAAGGTTGCGGGAGTTCCAG
Source organism: Pinus tabuliformis (assembly GCA_031772625.1). NCBI lineage: Eukaryota > Viridiplantae > Streptophyta > Pinopsida > Pinales > Pinaceae > Pinus > Pinus tabuliformis. The sequence goes on along the minus strand of CM062817.1, from coordinate 2,011,444,553 downwards.
ACTCATCAAGCATAGCACGAGCCATTTGTTGGATTGTTCTGTTGATCCTTTCCACCACTCCATTTTGCTGAGGAGTCCTAGCTGTAGAGAATTCCCTTCTTATTCCATGTTCTTCACAGAAATTGAAAAATTCATTTGAGGTAAACTCCCCACCTCTGTTGGACCTGAGGCACTTGATTTTGTGATCTGATTCGTTTTCACCCAAGGCCTTGAAGGATTTGAATTTTTCGAATGCTTCGTCTTTGTGCTTCATAAGTCCTAACCAAACCATCCTGGAGAAGTCGTCAATGAATAATATAAAGTATTCTTCTCCTCGAGGTGACCTTGTCCTAAATGGACCACATACATCTGTATGGACTAGCTCAAGAGGCCTGCTAGTTGATCCTTCCTTCTCAGGGAAGTTAGTTCCGGTTTGCTTACCAAACTGACATGATTTGCATATTGTGTTGTCTGGAATTTTGATATCTAGAAGACCACGAACTGCCTGGTATTTGCATGCTTTCCTTATTTGTTAAAAGCTTAGATGCCCCAACCTCCGGTGCCATAACCAGTGTTCATCATCCTTGCTCAAATAGCATTGTTGTTGTCCTTCTTCAAAAATGTATAGATTATTTGGAGTTCTTCTACCTTTGATCACTATTTTTCCTGTATCAAGATCACGAACACTACATCCATTTGATCGAAATATTACCTCGGTTCCTTGATCACACATCTGACTGACACTCAGTAGATTATGCTTCAAGCCATCAACATACAAAACATTTCCAGCTTTGACCTTTTCTTTCAACTGAGCAGTGCCTCTTCCTTTTATGACTGCAGGGGTATCATTTCCAAAAGAAACTTTCTTTCCCTTTTCTAAAACACTATATGATTCAAGTTTTTCTTTATCACCTGTCATATGCTTCGAACATCCACTGTTGATGTACCATAGATTTTCCTGTCCTTCTGCATAAAAAGCTATCCCACATCTTTATGGTTGTGGTTCCTTCATTCTCCATGTTCTGGCACTTGAGGTTTGTTCCTTCTGAGTTGTCTTCCAAAAACTGCTCCTGCATTCAGAATCTTCATGACCGAAGTTATTACAAATAGAACATTCAATTTCATTTTCAAGGGCGGAAAAGTTGTTATAGGTCCTTTTTGTGATTCCAGTCATATTTCTTTGTTTTTGAGCTTCTCTAGTCATGATTGTCTTATAGGCAACACATTGAGCTGCTTTGTGACCAAAGTTATGGCAAGAGAAACATTGGCCATTGAAGAAACTTCTGCGATTATCAAATCTACCAGCCAAATGATTGTAGTTTCGATTATCATCCATTCTTTAAGAAAATTGAGAAGTTTTTACTTGTGGCTGGTTGTAGCTTTTGTTCACCCTTAAGATGCATTGCCCCTGATTTACCTGGTGGTCTTTGTTTATTCTTGATGTAATTCATCCTTGTTTTACCTGGTGATCTCCATTGGGCTTTTTCTCATTCCTCCTTGCTGCATCAAGATAACTCTTTGAGGTGGATGCTTGAGATGCTTCTCCATTATACCCCAGACCTGTCTTGATTAGTGGACAACATTGTACATTGATAATCTCATCCAGAGTTTCAGATCCTTTAACAAATTTAAGATTGAGAGCCTTTTTTTTCTCAATTTCTTTTCTAAGGCCAACAATTTCACATTCTAACTTCTCAAGAAATTTTTATTTTTCATCAAGTTGGAATTGCAGAGTATCAATGATCATATTCTTTTCTTCTAAACATGTTTTGAGTCTAGAAATTTCTTCATAAAAACCATCTACATCTATAGCATCCATGTAATCATCATCTTCAAAAACCATTAAAAGTTTATAATCATTACCTCGTTCATCTTCGTCACTATTTGATAGGCCATCACTGTCTTCATGAGTGTAGTAACTTTTCTTAGTTGCATTCTGTTTCTTGTTCCATCTAACAGGTTCCTTCCCTTTGTCAACCTTATCCTTATGAGGACATTTGGCAACATAGTGACCGATTCTTCCACAAGCAAAGCATTTGAAAGGTAACTTACCTCGGAATCTTCCGGCCCCCCATTGAAGGTTTTTGACAAAATTTGATTCTTCTTCCTCTTCTGATGCATGTCCTAACTCATAGTAGTCTCCTTTGCCTGAAGCCTTGAACGCTGCTTCTCTCCTGTCTGATGGTCCTCCTTTCCTCATTTCATAAGCAGTTAGAATCCCTTGTATTTGTGACATGGTAAGGTTTCGAAGATTCTCCTTTTCTTCTATTGCAGAAACTTTAGATTCAAACCTAGGGGACAAAGATCTTAGAACTTTTTCAACCACAATAGCCTCTTTTATTTCTTCACCCAAGTTTTTCATACAATTAACAATCTCATCTACACGAAGGAAATAGTTAGCCACACTTTCATCATTGTGCATTCTGAGATTTTCATACTGAATCCTGAGGGTTTGAAGTTTTGCTCGTTTTACCTGTTCATCTCCTTCATAGCTCAGAACAATCTTGTCCCATATCTCTTTTGCGGATTTAAACTGCATTACCTTGACAAATTCTGATTGAGATAGGCATCCTAATAGAGTATTGACCGCCTTTGCATTTGTTTCATATTTCTTCTTCTCAGCCGGATCTGTAGGAGTTGCTGATGGAAAAGTATACCTTGTATCTATGATATCCCAGACTTCTGTACCAAGAGATTGAAGATAGGCAGTAACTCTTACCTTCCAATATATGAAGTTTGTCCCATCAAAAATCAGTGGCCTGATTGATGCTTCCCTCTCGTAGTTGCTCATGATGAAAGATCTTCCTTCAAGCGATCAAGCTTCTTCTAAAGAACCTGCTCTGATACCAAATGTTAGAAATAATACTGAGAGGGGGGTGAATCAGTATTATCAAGTCAAATATTCCTTTTCAAAATAAAATGATATACGCTACTTCAGTTAATTAAACCCGCGTATATACGCAACTATGCAGAAGTAAACCCACGTATACAATGCAAACTTTTAATTTACTTTATCTTTCTGATGTTGATTGATAATTTGTGTTTGAGAATCAAATAACCAGTAACCAGAAATAGTAAAGCAGAGCAGAAAGACAATCGCGCACAAGAACACAGGATATAAGGTGGAAACCCAATGTGGGTGAAAGCCACCTTGTTATAGACATTTTTGTGCCTTGCAGCATGAAGCATGAAATGTCAATAATCTAAGGGATCCAAAGTCCCTAAACATGTTGTTCCTACCCCTAGAGGAACAAGGTCAGCAAACCACAGCACTGAATATCAGTTCTCCACCTGAAAACACTCAAAAACAAGCTAATTCTGGATCATGTCAACTGCTCCACTGAGCATCTGCGTTGAATGTCAACTGCTCCACTGTGTACCTGCGCTGAATGTCAACTGCAAAGAAGGCTACCTGCGCTGGGCGAGTTTGGCCAAGTGGCACAGTCATTCCTCAAGGTTTCAACGCCTAGGAAGCTTCCAAAATGACACTTGGATTAGGGAATTCGACTGGTGATGAGTAAGAGGGTCTAGATCTCCAAGTAGAAGCAAGAACCTCCAAGTGGACTCAAGAACTGAAGAATAACTGAAGTGGGAGAGGACACTAGTCAGCTTTATGCCAAGCTCAAGCTGACTCATCCTTTCTCCAAAACTCCTATATATAGAGCTCTCTCATGAGGTCTAGGGAGGCTGGAATCTTGTGAATGTAAGGAAGTGCTATTGGTTTGAGTATAGAACTATTGGGTGATTTACTTTGAAGGAGGTGAAGAGGAGATTTCTTTCTGCTGGGAGGTGATGCTGGATTGGGCCTTTTATGGTTGTATTACTTCCTGAACTTTACTCCTTCCATTAATAAAGCATTTGAGGTTCTTCTATATGCAGGTGTCTCAATGGTGTGTTGCTATACTTGTGTATTTGATTTATTCTAATCCTTGAATCAATTATGAATGTATGCTTCTTGTAGTTTCCCTCTCTTGCCATTTTGCAGGATCTTGGTGTAGCTGGGCCAGTGAAAGAGCAAGGAGCTGGGAGCAAGCAGCAAAGAGAGAAGATTGGATCAATCATTAGCGGAAGACATCGGTTAGTGGATCTCTTCCTCCCCTCTTTTACATCTCATAAAGAAGTAATCTCAAATAGCTTTGCTTTGATTGTTGCTGAGGTACTATCACCCTTAGAGTGGGATAGGGTCATTCCGTATTGGATACTTTTCCCAACAACAAATTGGCGACTCCACTGGGGATCGTATCTTGTTGGTTGTTTGTGTTTTTTCTATTCATTTCATAAACACAGGGAGTACCGAATCGAACTGCATTTGGATCTTTCAAATGCAAAGTAGAGGGCAGCTACTCTAGCTCAGTTTCTGGGCATGTTTATGATTTGAAGAGCTGATCCACAAGGACTCTGAACAGCTCTTAGTGATAGCTTTTCATCCTCCTTTTCATCCCTTAGTGTGTACTTGATTGATAGCTTCTGATTTAGCCAAAAACTGTGAATTTTTGAGCAATCTGTGACCCGGAAACTGAGAAAAACGAAAGTTTATCTCTTCAGTGCAGGCACTGTGAAGGCAGTCTGCATTTCAGCGCAGTTCCCGAAGGGGCTACCTGCGCTGAAGGTCAAACTGCCAGTGTACTACCTGCGCTAAACCAGTTTTGCCTAGTGCTACTGGGGTTCCCTCCTGTTTATTGCCCTGTTTTCACCCTTGTTTTTGCAGCCTGTTATCAGTCAATGTACCTATCTGAAACCAACCTTCCTTGCCACTATTCCGCCTCGGTTGTATAAAGAAACTGTATTTGTTCTTTGTGTATTTCTTATATCATTTACAGTTTCCCGTAACGAAAGTGAACTAGTCTTGTTGTGGCCTCTTAGATCTAGACCTGTGATAAGTGTCGTTTTAATCTTAAGAGTTAGTTTATTTGATGTTCATAGCTGATTGAGCTTTTGCTTTCGTCATATGGTTTGAGTTTATACATTTCTAGTGTCGAAACAAGTAAATCTTAAGGTGTCTTTTGATTTTGGACAAGCTTGTTTGCTTTCACTTGAAATTGAATTCAAAGTTATACAACAGCTTTCTTTTTGTATTGCACCAACATTAAGAAAGAGAAAAGAAATACCTGCATTTTGCATTTTGCATTTGATAAGTTTGTATGTTGATTTAGGGAAAAAGTGCATTAGTGTATGCTCTTTGATCTGTGTGAAAAGATGATGTCTTTCTTTTCCCTCAGTAGTTAAGATTTTCATAAGTCGAAAAGATTGAAAAAGCTTGCTTCTCATCTTAGACTACATTTAGGAATTTGTATCAAACATCTCGTGGTGAACCTTGAAAGGCAAACTTTAAAAAGATCAACTTAAAATATATTGAATGAACCTAACAACGCTTTGAAACATAACGCAAACACATAGAGGTCTAAGCTAGAGACGTGTTCCGGCGTCGTTAAACGTAGTGACTGTCGATCTCGACGAAGGTGGGTGATTCCTCCTGAGAGTCGGTGGCACTAATACGGACTTGTGCTCCCACGTACCGTCGCGTATATATTGGGAGACCCCTATAGGCATATATCTTTTATCCTTAGGAAGCCGTGTCAGCCGCCCTACTGATCGCAATGCAGTGAACACAGCATTCACGAAGATCGACCACTCGTACCGTAAAACGTATTCTGTGGTTTTGTGAAAGGTTTGGCCCACCCTCTGCCTAGATCTCCAGAGCAGTTTCTTTTGGCCTTTTTCAAACTCTATAACTGAAAAAGTCCAACCGAGCATTTGTCACTTCGGGCTCGTTAAAACATCGAAGGAGACTAGAGTCATCTTTAGCTTTTTCTCGACTCTTAAAAAGTGAAAAAGCAAGTTGTGTCTAAAAGCGTCTAATAAAATTCATTCAATTCAGAAACACAAATTTCCCCTTTTAATATTTTGGTTGATCGAGTAATCCGCAATCGTGGAAGAAAGTCAATTGAAACCCAGTCGTTCGCGGAGGCTTACGAGTCAACCGTCTTTGTCTCCGGAATCGAAAACAGTACGGACAAAGCGAACTCGTTTAACCGGTTCAAAATCTCCTATAAAAGTTAGAACAAGTGTTCCAACTGCATCTGAGGTTCCGGTTACTCCTAACATTTCTGGAAACCCTACCTCTATAGAAGAAGTTCAACAGCCACAGAAGGACAGTAATACTGATCCTAGATTGGGGGAAAATACTTGTATAACTGAACCAGTTCCATCTGTAACCGGTCCAGAGAGTTTTGTTCCTCAAACCACTGTCGCTATCGAAACAACCACTTCTTCGGCACCAGAAATATTTTACGGACCTGACGGTCTTCCTCTTCCACCAGGTTTGATTGCGATAGAGGAAATTGCAGAGGATCCGCAAGCAAGTACTCCAACTCATTTTGGAGTCGGGGTCACTCTATTTCCTTCATCAGAGGTTAATCCACCACAAGTGGAAGTTCCTGTAGAATCGCTAGGCAATCTATTGGATAGACTTAAAATGTCTGAACAACCGTCATCATCTAGGACTGTGTCAAATGACACAGTGACAGCAGAAGCCCCTGCCGTCACTCCGACAATGTTTGCCGGCATACCAGCTGTCCCAACTAGCTCACAACAGCTAGAAGGAGTCCACCAAGGGACTATTTCGACAGTATGGTCTGTTCCAGTTTGTTCATCCGGAGTAATACCCGGCAACTCTTACGTTGAGACTCGACAGATCGATCCTCATGGAGGTCAATTTGGGCCATCCAGTCCTCAAGGACTAACAATCCCTCTAAGTTCCGGATTGCTACCATATGGGGGGCAGTATGCCCTTTCATTACCTCCTCCGGGAGGATATCCATATGGCAGTTCTCAACAGTATTCAAGTTATACTGGAATTGCATCAAGTAGTCGGGTACCTATGCTACCTCAACAGCCAAGGGTTGTATATTCTATGCAACAGTGTGTACCTGTGACGAATATCCCAACCACACCGGCTATCGTAACAGTGTCACAAGTTCAAGCGATACCTGTTACATGTCAACCTCAGATTTCTCAGGTTGTAATGCAACAGTCGCTTGACCATGGGTCACAACCACAATCGCCAACTGGTGGGGCGGCACAGGTCCAAACGGGTACAATTACCCCACACCTCGGTCCAACGGTTAGCATAGCACAACAAAACATGGCTTCACAACCATGGCTTGTGCAATACCAACAACCGCAATTCCAGCAGGTGTACCAAGGTTCTGAGCAGCAAATCTTTGCGAACAGTGGACAACCGTATATCCAAAACGGTCAAAACCAACCACTTTACAGTGGTCAAGTCCATCAACCGTATCAGTCATACCAACATCAATTACATTATGCTGGTATGCAAAGGCCCACTGCTCAAGCGATTCCATCGTACCCTGGTTACGCTTCGCCTAACCTGAATCAACAGTTACCATTCGTGGCAACTTTAGAGTTACCCGATTTACACCGGTTAACCAACGATCCGATTGCTTATGCCCCTTGGTGGCCAGCGATTCCTCATAAACTTCCATCTGACATTCCTAAATTCAATGGAAATCCAGGTGAAGACCCATCGAATCACGTGATGACTTTTCATCTGTGGTGTTCGTCGAACACCCTAAATGACGATTCGATAAGACTTCGCCTTTTTCAGAGGACATTGACAGGTCCAGCGGCTAAATGGTATATTGAATTGCCAAGAGCCTCTTTCGACAATTTTAGTTCCCTAGCCACGACTTTCTTAACCCATTTTCAATTACCGATAAGGTATGAAACGGGAACAGAAATACTAACCAACTTCAAGCAGACAACTGCCACCCATATATCTGATCATATACATGAGTGGTGTCGTCGTCGTAGGATGGTGAAAACATACGTTCCCGATCAGTTATTAGCTGAATGGCTTATAAAGTCGTTACTTCCTGCTATTACGGAAGATGTGGCCAAGGGGGGAGTCGTAACAGAGGAGCAAGTCATTGCTCGTGCACAGTATTTGGACTTAGTTTATACTCAGTCCGGCACGCTCTACAACAAAATACCTGATGCCCCTAGACCAGAATTTTCAATTCCTCCTCCTAAATCAAATAGTGACTCTCATGCCAGTGACGGTGTGATTGGCACGGCAAACGCGAAATCGATAAAGGCTTCGTCAAAGAAAGCCCGTAAGAATTCGGATCAAAATGCAAAAGAAGAAATTCTTGCTTCGGAAGTAAATGCCGTATCAAAAGATAAGGGCAAAGAAACCAATCAACCAGGAAGCAAGAAAAAGCAAAACAAAAGGAAGAAGAAAAAACAAGGTGAATCATCTCCTCGAAAAATTCTTCGAACCCTCCTGGGAAAGGGAAACAAAATTATCCATGTCAAATATGTGATGATGAGGATCATTACACAAAGAATTGCCCATTCAAATCTGAGTTAAAGAGGTTCTTTAAAAGTTCCCAAACCTCAGCTGTGTTAACTGATCCATTTCCCAACCCAGGTCAAAATCTGGTTGATAGTGGAAATGCTTCCCTGTCGCAAGTACTTATGTTGTCGGTTTCAAAACAGCAGAATGATGCTTTGATTTCGACAAGGAACAAAGATTATGGGAATCCTCAGCTGTCGAACGAAAAAGGTAAAGATCAACCAAGTAGTTCGACAACAACTTCAACAGAAGTTGTACCACCCATCATTCCTGAATTAACAATAAAACCGCCAAAGGGTGTAGTACACAAGTCGACATTTAATCCTCGCGCCAGAGCGGCGCAACATTATAACATAGTGGAAGATTTGGCACAATCGCCATCCGCTATGTCGACTCTTGAGGTGCTACAAAATTGTCCAACCCAAAGGCAGGCATTGTTATCAGCAATTGGTGGGGTTGATCCTAAGGATTCCAATCTTGTATCCTTTGATCACAAGGGATACGATCCTCAGTTACCAGCTCAACTAGCTTTCCTTATTCAAGTGAAAGCCCTCAACAAAACTGTTCACAGAACAATTATTGATGAGGGAGCATCAACATGTATCATGTCGATGAGCTGCTGGAAAACTTTAGGATCTCCAACCTTGTCGCGATCTTCGACAACATTAAAAGCTTTCGACGGAAGGACTTATACCCCATACGGTATCCTTAATAACTTGAAAGTTGAACTAGGAGGAAAAACAGTAGAAATTGATGTTGAGGTCATTGATGGAAATCTTGACTATAACATCCTACTGGGTAGACCATGGATTTATGCCATGGCAGCTGTTGTGTCGACTTATTTTAGGAAGATCGCATTCCCGTTTGAAGGAAGGATTACGGTCGTCGACCAACAGAACTTCCTCCCTAATGGTTCACAAGTTACAGGAAGCATTCCCATGATCCATGAGAGCAACCATTCAATTCAAGATATCGGAGTAGGATTATTGAAAGACCCCACATTGATGGGAACTTTCGCGCTACCACCTCCTATTTATATAGGAAATGTACCGTTTGTAGCAACCTGCAACATGATATCTTCCACGAAGGTCGACATGGATCGTGCAATGGTTTTGCCCCCAAGCCCTCTAGAAATATTGTAGCAATCAATGTTTCAAGCATGGGAGGCGAACCCAAATCAACGCTCGCCAAGCGTTTGGGTAGATAGGTCTAGAGAATATGGAACCCCATTAGATCCTTGGTCGAAAGTACATGGGACTGACGAAGGAATCTTACAATCAATGTTGATTGAGGGGGCACCATGGAATGATCACCACCATCGTTCCCTTCTTCCGGAATATGAAGAAGATACTCAGAGTGACCTTTATCACCCTTCAGTTTTTGAATTCCTAACGAATACTGTAAACACGGTGGATTCCGAGCGAAACTTATCCAATATTGAAGAGACTATAGCTATAAATATCTCAACTAAAACAGATGTTGTAGAGAATATTTATGTCGGCAAAGGTTATTCCCCTTCATAACTGGAAATATATAACGCTCTTTTTCGCGAATTCAGAGATGTCTTTGCTTGGTCATATGATGAAATGCCAGGCATTGACTCGAGTATCGTTGAACATGAAATTAAAATGTATCCTGATGTCAAACCAGTAAGACAACGGCTTCGGCAGGTGCACCCCAAGAAAGCCGCGGCCATTAAAGCAGAAGTTGAAAAACTTCTCCATGCTGGATTCATCTACCCGGTTCCTCTAACCGATTGGGTATCAAATATTGTCCCTGTGATGAAGAAACAAGGGACGATTAGAGTGTGTGTCGATTATAGGGATGTAAACCAAGCTTGTCCGAAGGACAACTACCCTACACCCTTCATCGACCAGATAATTGATGAATGCGCCGGATGTGAAATCTTTTCATTTATGGATGGATTTTCCGGGTATAATCAAATAAATATCCGCCCACAGGACCAGTCAAAGACTGCATTTATTTGTCCGTGGGGAACATTCGCTTATCGAAAATTACCCTTTGGTTTGAAGAACACAGGGGCGACGTTTCAGAGGGCAATGAATTATGCCTTCCATGACATTGAGAACATTGTTCAACCTTATCTCGATGACCTTCCGGCTCATTCGCGAAAGCGGACTGATCATCTGCAACATTTAAGAGCGATATTTCTACGTTGCCGACACTACAAGATAAGGCTCAATCCACACAAATGTGTGTTATGCGTCGGTTCTGGTCGTTTACTTGGCTTTGTAGTCTCTAAGGATGGGATTCGTCTCGACCCCTGTAAGGTTCAGGCAATCATTAATTTGCCTCCACCTTCAAATTTGCTTCAGATTCAGAAACTCCAAGGGAAAGCAAACTTTCTGAGGAGGTTCATTCCAAATTACGCAGAACTTGCTAAGGGTTATACTCGTCTTTTGACAAAGGATGTACCTTTTGTTTGGGACCAGGTGGCGCAAGCTTCCTTTGATGCTCTGAAAAATTGTCTAGTAAAAGCATCATTAATGTACGCCCCGGACTATCAAAGAGATTTTAACCTGTATCTGGCTGCAGCAGATACGACCATTGCGATGGTTTTAGTTCAAGAAGTCGACGGAATTGAACATCCTATCTATTATTTAAGTAAAAACTTAAATGATACAGAAAGTAAATATTCTTATGTTGAAAAACTAGCGCTTGCAGCTGTTCAAGCGATTCAAAGGTTTCGACATTATGTCCTCTTTCGGAAAACTACCATCTTGTCAGATTGCAACCCCATGACTTATATACTGTCGCGACAGTTGCTGGGGGGCAAATATTCAAAATTGATAGCGATCCTTCAAGAGTTTGATCTGGAATTTGTGAAATCCAAATCAAAGAAAGCTCTAGTTTTCGCAGAATTATTATGCGATCTCCCATCGTCGTCCAACGATGAAACATCGGAAGAGTCAATAGTGGACGAAAGTTTGTTTCTGATATCTGTAAGCGATGAATGGTATGGAGATATCATAGTTTATCTCCAAACCCAAAAATTTAGGCCTAACACCTCTCGCTCCGAAAAAAAACGTATACGATACCAAGCAAAAGACTACATGATCGTCGGTGATACACTTTACCGTCGTGGTATCGATACAGTTCTGAGGAGGTGCCTTACCCATGAGGAGGCCGAAAAAGCCCTGAATGAATGTCATTCAGGCGCGTGTGGGGGGCATCAATCTGGATATGCAACAGCACAAAAAATCTTACGAGCAGGATACTTCTGGCCAACCATGTTCAAAGATTGCATAACCGCAGTCAGAAGTTGCCATGCTTGTCAAATTTTTGATAGCAAAACCAGACGACCACCCGCACCTTTGCACCCGATAGTTGCTGTTGGGCCCTTCGCCAAGTGGGGCATCGATTTCATGCAATGTAACCCCACCTCGACCGGGGGGCATGGGTATATTATAGTCGCTGTTGACTATTTTACCAAATGGGCTGAGGCGATGCCTACATTGGATAAAACTGGTGAAATAGCTGCCCTTTTCTTTTTCAATCATGTAGTCGCCAGGTTCGGCGTACCACAGGCTATAGTTACAGATCATGGGTCGCATTTTCGCAATCACATGATGGTCGAATTAGCTGCCAAGCTAGGGCTATCTCACGACAGCTCTACCCCGTATTATCCGCAAGCCAACGGATAAGTTGAGGCAATCAACAAGGTCCTGAAGCGTATGTTGCAAAGGATGATCGGGGTTCATAAAAGAAGGTGGCACCTAATCCTGTACTCAGCCTTGTGGGCCTACCTAACGTCGGTAAAGAACGCAACCGGGTTCACACCTTTTCAACTGGTGTATGGCCTGGAAGCAGTCTTGCCAATCCAGTGCGAGATTTCGTCGCTTAAACTCGCAATTGATCTCCTCCCCGGAACTTCAGAAGAAGAGGCTCGTTTCTTGGAATTAATCCAGTTGGATGAAACCCGTCGTGATGCCGCTTTGGCTAATGAAGCCCATAAGAAACGAGTCAAGGCTCAGTTTGACAAAAGTGTCAAACCTCGTGTCTTCTCAGAAGGTGATTTGGTCTTGCTTTATGATCAAGAATCCGATAAATTGGGAGCAGGTAAATTCAAGTCCTTATGGATGGGCCCCTATATTGTTAAAAGGGTGTTAACAAAAGGAGCCTACGAGTTAATGGATTACGATGGAATTCCACTGGCGCAGCCCCGCAACGAGCTGTACCTCAAGCGTTACTATGCTTAAATAGTAACCTACATGCTTTTGTTGTATTTTGTTTTCGCTAAAGTATTTGTTCTGGTCGAGTGATCCACCTTTTCCATTTGTTGCAGATGTCGAACCTTCTGGAGACATGTGTTGGATATGTCGACGGAGCGAGTCGTAGTTCGCGGAACCTATCTCCGCAGCCTGGGCCATGTTTGATCCAAGCGGCGAGTTAGTAAGTTTCAGAGGTGTTTGTATTGGGCAATCAACGAATAACATCGCTGAGTATAGCGCGTTGATAGAACTACTCTCTGATGCCATCACACGTGGCATACGCCGACTAATTGTCAGGCTAGACTCACAACTCGTAATACTACAACTCAATGGTATATATTCTGTTCGCAATCCAGCTATTTATCGCATGTTCCTAAGGGTTAAGATCTTGGAAAGACGATTTGATTATATCAACATATTTCCAGAAACTTAAACACATTAACTGACTCATTAGCAAACTATGTGTTAGATAGACATTTGCAACATTTATAAAAGGACACATCATCAAAGATTGTACATATGGATCATATAACTCAAACAGAATAAAACTCGAAAATCAAAATATATATAAGCTGTTTATATAGTTCATACATAATGTTCTGTAACCAAGACAAAATTGGTCATATGACCCAAAACTCAAAAAGTGCTAGGGGGCACCCTAGCCTAGTGGTGCTCATGATAGCACGCCACGGCCTATGCAATCATGCGCAAGAGACGAGTCCATCGTCTAGGTACACCAGTAGTGTGTCGCTGCAGCTGTAAAGGTAACTCATCAATCCTCACATCGGGAATGCCGAGAGTAAGGCTCTCAACCTGCTCCTGCACAGTTGTAAGGGTCTCAGTATCGTCAAGGTCGCGGAGAATAGCTCTCCTAGCAGGCTCTGCTGCCGGGGCAGCAACTGGCGGTCTCGAACGAACTGCTGGACGAACAGGACCAACATCTGCATGCACCCAAGAGTATGATTAAAAGTCTTGATAGAAAAAAGCACAGCAACATTATGAATAAGAACAGTAAACAGTGATATGGTCGAAGAGCTTACCAATAGCGCCCCACTGTTCGCCATCCGGTAACACCAAATCCGGATCACCTCGGAAATCCATACCCACATATGGATACTCGGAGAAGACCATCTCCTAGCGCTCGAACCACCTGAAGAAGGCCTCAGTAAAAGTAATCTGAGGTTGACCAGCAAGACTAGACATGTGATCAACCCACCTCTGCATGCGTGGCTCGGTCGGAGAAGGCAAGTCGAGTATGATGTACTGAGGCTGCATCAGTGGGATTTTCTCCAAGGCAAAGGCAGTCAGAATAGAACCAAATCCAAAGTTCTTCAACTTCCCGTCCTTTACCTTGGTCAATTGACTTTTCATCTGAACAAGTACTGCATCACACCAGTTGAATACTTTCGGTTGGAGACACTCCAAGGCGTGCTGCATATAAGATCTGTTGGCAACATGTAGAGCTGCGCTACCGGCCATCCTACCAATGGTATACAGAATGGACCTGAGAGACCTGTCAGTAATCTCACAGATAACAATCTTGTCGTCTCTGCTCGGCTGAGAACCTTCCCTGCAATACTGGCGGACATAATCTCTGGTGGAATCGGTCCCCCGGGCCGTACCTGACAAGGAAATGGGGGCACCTCGTCTTGACAACCCAGTCAAGAAGTACATGTCCTCTATGGTCAAGGGGATGGACTTCCCCCTAATCTGGAATACTTGGTTAACAGGATCCCAAGCATCAAGCATATACTGCAGCAAAGTGATCTGTGCTCTCATACTAGAGATACGAAAAAACTTCAGCAGGCCACAGTTCCGCAGCGCGTTCACCGTGACCGGGTCATGGAGGGCAATCATGTCCTCCTCTTCATGTTCTCGTTCTCGCCATGTAAGGGACATTTTGTTCAAATTTCCCTGCAAAGCAAACAAGAGAAGGAGTAAGTTCCTGATTTTGATGAAAAACTGGCGAAAATTCATCAAAAAATGAGCTGTAAACTCAGTTTTCTGAGCCCAGCGCAGGCAGAGAGTGTCCCACCTGCGCTGAAGGTCAGGCTGCCTTAAGATAGCTTGACATTCAGTGCAGGTTTCGAATGGGGAACCTGCGCTGAAGTTAGGGCGCCCTGGCAAAACCCCTGGGGCTCAGAAAGACCGAAAAATAGGCATGAAACTGGAAAAGAAAACCATGAAAAGAAAGAGCTAGGGTTTAGCTCCTACTTGGTCCAGACGGCGCCGAAAATCGTCCGCAGAATCTCCCGGAATCAGCTGGTGAAAATCAAGGGGGAAGAGGCACCTCCAGAGCTCCAACAAACCAAATGCAAATGAAATGGTAAATGAGAGGTAAAAACACCTTTTAATGGCTTTTTACGTAGTTCAAAGTGAAATATTAGGGTTATAATCTCATTTTCGTGCAAATATTATTCATTTCTAACAATGTTTGTTGCAGCAATTGAGAATGCAGTACTATCATTGAAAAGAGAAAAGCTAGTAATGGTAAAAAATCAAAATTTGACCATATAATCGAGCAGTTTTACCGCGGAATTTATGCTCGTTAAAAAATAGAAAAGCGAGATCCGAGCAGTTTTAGCACATAGTTCATGCTCGTTAAAAAATAAACATAAGATTGAGCAGTGTTTTGGCGCATTCAAGCTCGTTAAAAAATGAACCTATCCCGGTAAATAACCATTGTGATCGTAAATTTATTAGCCATAAAAAGCCTTGGTCGTGTTTGCACCTGCCACCTCCATTCCATTTGGCCGATCGTTCACCCCCATATGATTGTTTACCCATTTTGAGGAACAGCTGCGAAGAGTGATTTCACCTAGCCATCCTTGTGACACTGCCGTGATTGGAAAATTCCAACCTGTACCTGGAATCTGCTGTTATCCCTGTTTATCACTCGTTCCTCAAAAGACGAGTCTTTTTTGAGCTCTTTTCAACTGACTCGTAAAATATGAAAATTTTGCCGAGTTTTGGCCTTCCAGCTCGTTAAAGTGACCGAAAGAGCTATCCCTCCTTTAGATTTTAATCTTTTTGGACCTGAGGGATTATTACACAAAAAGGTCGAGCGCTTGTTTTATTCGGCTCGTTAAAATTATCGAAAACTCATCCCTTTTGTATTGTTTTATACTTTTTCGGACTTAAGGGATTAGATGACGAAAAAGGAATTTTGGAGTTAACTTTATGTACCTTTTCAGACTCTCTAAAAATGAAAAGGACCGAGTTTTCCTTGTCGTTAGACTCGTTAAAATGATTAAATAGCGACAAACTTGTCTTTAGACGAGAACGAGTTTCCCTATCGCTAGGCTCGTTAAAACATAGCGATGGGCTTGCCCGAAGGGCAGGTTATAGAACAAGCATATGTTATCCTCCTCAAGCTTGACAAAAATAAAGAGGTACTGGTCAGAAATGACTGGGGAAAAATTGGGAGAACCTCAAAGCTTTAATGGTAGCAAGTTGCTCTTGAACATGACACTTTTCCTCCGTATCACATCGGGTTGGGTTGTTTCATTCACCGGTCTCATCACCATGGTCTTCGCCAAACCATCCACATTTGGCGTAATGCTACCGATCCATCACATCAGTGTCGGTATATGTTCAAGAGATGTTGTTCATAAAGAGTCAACCGTGTCCCATCCACTGCCATACATTATCCTTCATCCATCCATGATCGCCACCCTGAATCATATGTCACAGATTGTTTTCACCTCCACTAAAATCATTAGCTCTGTCCCGTGTCACTGATGTGGGATTCATTAAGGCCCTCCTTTGACGGATCGCTTCTTGTCGACTTCAGCTCATTATCCAAGAAGTTGATCTAGGAACAACCCCCTCAGTACTTTGAAGCTTGCATGCCTCAATGGCAAGTTTCTCACTTCCGGCGACAGGTATACATCAATGACCTTCGACCAGAAGATTTTGCGTGGTGTTCGACGCCAAGTCCTATATTCACACCACGTGAATTGTACTGCGGTACCTTGAGGGTCATTATCATTATCGGTGATTCCTCTCGTGCTTGTTAACGGTTTACATCATTGACCGGTAATCAAGCGATGTCTTTCCATGTTCGACTTCAGCGCAATTCTCACATGGATCGACTTGCACTTAGAGTGAAGATCGAACGAGTTTGAAGACCCCGGATCTAGTTTCATCCACCCGGGCTGCGATATATATATTCAGGAAATATAAAGACATTTGACATGTACATCATTGCAGCAGATGATCATCCTACTCAAAGGATGATAATTTCAGCAGAGAATTATCGGTCTACCATCAGACGATCGTCTGTTATATGTACCAAAATGAATTTATAAAGCTGAGCATGGGAATGCTCGCCTCAGCTAGATCATGAAAGCAGAATGAAAAATAATGTATTGTATTGTATTTTACTACAGGTCACCTCTCAGCGATTGAATGAACTTCGGATCCTCCTGATAAAGCATTTCACCCGATAAACGACCTCATACTTTAGGGGGCAACTGTTATAGACATTTTTGTGCCTTGCAGCATGAAGCATGAAATGTTAATAATCTAAGGGATCCAAAGTCCCTAAACATGTTGTTCCTACCCCTAGAGGAACAAGATCAGCAAACCACAGCACTGAATATCAGTTCTCCACCTGAAAACACTCAAAAACAAGCTAATTCTGGATCATGTCAACTGCTCCACTGAGCATCTGCGCTGAATGTCAACTGCTCCACTGTGTACCTGCGCTGAATGTCAACTGCAAAGAAGGCTACCTACGTTGGGCGAGTTTGGCCAAGTGGCACAGTCATTCCTCAAGGTGTCAATGCCCAGGAAGGTTCCAAAATGACACTTGGATCAGGGAATTCGACTGGTGATGAGTAAGAGGGTCTAGATCTCCAAGTGGAAGCAAGAACCTCCAAGTGGACTCAAGAACTGAAGAATAACTGAAGTGGGAGAGGACACTAGTCAGCTTCATGCCAAGCTCAAGCTGACTCATCCTTTCTCCAAAACTCCTATATATAGAGCTCTCTCATGAGGTCTAGGGAGGCTGGAATCTTGTGAATGTAAGGAAGTGCTGTTGGTTTGAGTATAGAACTATTGGGTGATTTACTTTGAAGGAGGTGAAGAGGAGATTTCTTTCTGCTGGGAGGTGATGCTGGATTGGGCCTTTTATGGTTGTATTACTTCCTGAACTTTACTTCTTCCATTAATAAAGCATTTGAGGTTCTTCTATATGCAGGTGTCTCAATGGTGTGTTGCTATACTTGTGTATTTGATTTATTCTAATCCTTGAATCAATTATGAATGTATGCTTCTTGTAGTTTCCCTCTCTTGCCATTTTGCAGGATCTTGGTGTAGCTGGGCCAGTGAAAGAGCAAGGAGCTGGGAGCAAGCAGCAAAGAGAGAAGATTGGATCAATCATTAGCGGAAGACATCGGTTACTAGATCTCTTCCTCCCCTCTTTTACATCTCATAAAGAAGTAATCTCAAATAGCTTTGCTTTGATTGTTGCTGAGGTACTATCACCCTTAGAGTGGGATAGGGTCATTCCGTATTGGATACTTTTCCCAACAACACACCTGCTGCAATTCGTCTCTATCTTCTCTTTAATTAGAAACTTCTTTTTACAATTGTACTGGTGCAATCCTTTACCAGTACGCAGGCTGCAACCTGCAGAGAGCTACAACCCTCTCTCGTTTTCCAGCTTCTCCTGGAACGGAGCTACAACCCCTTTGCTCTTGCACTAGCCAAGATACTAGTACGTAGGTGCTGGCCTATAGAAGGCTACAACCTTCTCTTTCTTTCAGGGACCACGTTTCATAAATTTTCAGACTGGATCCACAAATAACATCAATCAAACATCAAGAATTTCTGCATCAACCAATCACCTTTTCACCAATCAAAATAAACACTTCTCTGACGACTGTACCCAGATCACAGTAACAGTAACCACACACCAAATCTGAACCCAGAACACTGCAGTAATAAACAGAAGCAGCTAGATCACAACTCAAAAGATATACGCTGCTTTAATAACCTGAAACCTGCGTACATACGCTTCTGTTGTTGGAACAACCTGCGTATACGCTCCTTCGCTTCACTGAACCAGCGTGTATACGCACCTTCGCTTCACTGAACCTGCGTACAGATCTATAAAGGATAATTCACTCTTTCAAATATTCAAACACTAATTAACCCAGATTATCAGACTTATAGATCAAGCAAGCGCCACATATAGCAGATCAAAATCATACAAAGATACTATCATTCAAGCTTAAAGATTATGACCCATCAATAGAACTTATCCTTCTCTTTGCGCTAAGGTTCCTCCTTCATTCAGATCCAGATCTGCACCATAACCCAAATACCAGTATTCCAGATCTATCACTTTTTTCAGATATTCAATAATAATTCAGATGATCTTTTGCCACATGATCTCCTTCCTCTTTTATAGTTTTAGGCCTTCCAAAATACCACGGTCCAAAACCATAATAAACCAATACCACGAACCCAATACTTGGGATCAACACTTCTGACGAGGTACCATTGTCCAAAACCATAGGTTCAAATACTAAGGACTAACTACCACGGACCAAAGGTAAGTTCTCCAACATATACGCGCTTTTCCGTGCATGAAAGTGTGTGTATACGCATAAGCGCCTTTGAAACTTCTAACCCGCGTGTGTACGCGTCTTCATCTAGATGAACCTGCGTATATGTCTTTTCCTTCATTCTAAAAGCCTGAACTGAGATCTCTTACCAAAGAGAGTTGCCATCAAGGACAACACCTGTGCCATAGATCCAAACCTGTGCCATAATGCCAACAGTGTGTGGGATTGGGTAGTTTTTTAGGTTCTGAATTGTTTTTTGCTTTCAGGATTTTCAAAGAGGACCACATGTTCTACTTGTAACACAGTACGAAGATCCCCGCACTATTTCTTTACTACACAGAGCGGTACCGCACCAAGTTATACCGAACGCCTGCAGACCCTGTCAAATTTTTGAAAAACCTAAAATCTTTTCATCTAGTTAAGATTAGGATTTGTTTATGTTTTTTAGACTCTGCCCAAATCTGCATGTGTCTTGTCAGAAACTTCTTGTAGGTGAGTTCCATTGGCATTTTGGTTTTAGGTGATTTTCTAGAAGTTTTGTGTGCCTGGCTTTATTTTCGTTTGGTCTTTGTAGTAACTCAGAGTTTAGAAGCCTAAGAAAACTCAGATTATCCTAGTTATTGCTGGTCTTCTTAATGAGTCTGACCGATTTTTGAAATCTGCCTTTGGTGAGAAATAGATCTCGTTTTCTCTTTGCAAAGCTTTGAAAGAATTTGTTTTGAAAGTTTTGAATTTAATTTTTAAAAAGAAAACATAAGATGGGTGTTTTTTGATTAATTTGTTATTCTGAACGAATTAGTCCTTAGTTTGCTTAATAACTAAGTAAAACATCCTCGAAAAGAAATTTTGTAAGCTTTTACTTCAATTAGATTTTTAGAAGTTGTAGATCTCAAGATTAGATTTTTTATAGTTTTGAGTGTTTTCTAGAAATTTTAAAATCTCTTTTGAAAAGAATTTGTTTTTGTAGTTTTTGAAGTGTTGAAAAGAAAGGGATATTTTTTGTGAGCATAATTAGTAGTCTCGTTTTTTAGTTTATTGAAAAAGACAAAAACGTTTTTCTTTTCATTTATATGTTAAGGAAAGATTTGTTTTTCAAGCAATTGCATTCTCAACTCTTTCTTTAGCTAGAAATTCATTGAAGAAAAAGGATTGTTTATCATCTTAGGTGCATTTTTAGTGTTTTGGAGTCGAGTCTTCACACCATAAAGTTTCATCTCCATACCTTTTGACCTAAGGAACAACCAATAAAAATAATGCTTAAAGTAAAATTTATCTAGCAATCTTTTTATTTCTAGGGCTCTTTATCACCAACATAGCTTAGGCTAGTATCTTGGAGTAGGGAGTAATTAACTCTCCAAGATAGTTAAAACAAACAAGTATCTATATCTTACGGTAGGAGATAAATTCCAATTGTTACATCTATGCTCTGGGAAGCTCCTCTTAAAGGATTCAAGCACGAGATCATATCCGAACCAGTGGGGTAATCAATCCTTCCTCATTGGGAACGATAGAAGATATACACGTATTAAAAACGGTAAACCTTGGATTGGCCATTGTCGAGGAGCCTAGGGTCACTTGTTGGTAAACCTTGGATTATGTCAAGGAACCTTCAAGGGGATTGAGCTTGTTACTCTGCCCTTGCGTGTGTATCGGATCATAGACTATTCCCCCAGGTATATTTGCTTCTGTTGGTAACCATAGTGACCATAATCTATAGGATTCTTTCCTAAGGTGACGGTGGAGGTAAGATCCCACTGTACCTGGAGCAGACGTCGACCAGACTCACTTGGACTCTTTGGGGGGTTCTCTTCACTTGAGAAGGTTTAGTTAAGAAACTTGTGCCAGTCTGTTTCATTAAGTAGGTTGTCGGGGTAACTGTTCCAGCCGGAATTTCTATATTGAATTCTATGACGTTGGATTTCACCACCAACTAGTGTTTTCAGTACGGAAAGTTACTGTTTTCTGGTTAATCCTGGTTTTCCGGGAGGATATAATATCCCAAATGCAATTCCAATTCCAAGTTATCCTAGATATCCTCCTCCTGGGGTTGGTCTTATGACCCAGGGTTTTCGAGACCCTAATCGTCAGTTACTGTTCATTGCAACTTTGGACTTTCCTGATTTGTCACGCCTTACGAACGATCCAATTAATTATCTTCCGTTTTGGCCGCCAATGCCGAATAAGTTGCCCAGTGATATCCCAAAGTTTGAAGGTAAATCAGGAGAGGATCCGTCAAACCATGTGATGACTTATCACCTCTGGTGTGCATCTAACTCCATTATAGATGATTCAATTCATTTACGTCTTTTTCAACGCACTCTGATTGGTCTTGTGGCCAAGTGGTACATTGAGTTACTGCGAGCCTCTTTTTATAATTTTAGTCAGTTAGCCACTTCGTTCTTAACTCATTTTCAGTTGCCTGTCAGATATGACAATGGAACGGAATTATTAACTTCATTAAAACAGTCAACGTCCACTTATATTTCAGATCACATTCATGAATGGCGACGTCAACGGCATTTAGTGAAAGTTTTTATTTTGGATCAAATCTTAGCAGAATGGTTTGTTAAATCATTATTACCTAAAATCACTGAGGATGTAGCTAAGGCAGGAGTTGTTACTGAAGAGCAAGTAATTGCTCAAGCTCAGGACCTTGACCTCGTTTCTACGCAGTCGGGTACTTTACACGAAAAAATCCCTGACCTTCCTAAACAAAATCAAATAACTACAGCTCCTTCAGGGTCTCATGCTGCTGACGGTATGATTGGTTCAGTTAATACCAAAAGTAAGAAGAAATCTTCAAAGAATTCTTCTCCTATTATAAATTTACCAGATTCCCTGATGGGAGACTCTTCTGCTGAAATTCCTACCGATATTCATGTCGTAGAATCATCTACGGCCAAATCAAAATCCAGCGGTAAAAAGAAGGGGAAGAAGAAAAATAAACAAAATTCGAAAGAGAAATCAGATAAAACGGAATCTACTGACGAGAAATGTAAACCTCGCTATCCTTGTCTCATTTGTGACGAAGAGCATTTTACAAGAGACTACCCTCATCGTGTTGAGGTTGCGAAAATCGTCAAAGGTTCTCAAACACCTGCTGTCTTGAAGGATCCTTTTCCTAGTCAAGATAGTAAGATGATCGGTTCTTCCTCAAATGCCTCAGAAGAACCCATAATGATGATGTCCCATGTTAGGATTGCGACACGATCACAAGATTATGGAAGTAAAAGTCCTGTTGATGGTAAGGAAGTAGAATCTTCTAATTCAAACCCATCAACTTCAACTCCTGGTTCTGATCCGCTACAGATCGAGAAACCTAACCCATACTTAGTAATCAAACTACCTGCTAAAGGTATACTTCGAAATTCAACCTTCAATCCACATGCGAGAGCTGCTCATAACTATAACATTATTGAAGATTTGGCTATTTCCCCTTCAGCAATGTCGGCTTTAGAGGTGCTGCAATCATGTCCAGCACAGCGTAAATTGCTTTTGTCGGCTATAGGAGCTTTTGATATTCAGGACTCGAACCTTATAATCTTCGATTTAGAAAATAGTACACCTCGTTTACCTCATCAAATGGCTTTCCAGATTCCAGTGTTAGTCAAAAACAGACCTTGCTTTAGTACTGTGATTGATGAGGGAGCTTCAACGTGTATTATGTCGATTCAGTGTTGGAGATCGCTTGGTTCTCCTACACTCACCAATCCCCTACGATTCTAAAGGCTTTTGATGGTCGTGGGTTCCATCCTTTTGGCATTCTACAGGATTTACCTATAGGGGTTGAAGGCAAAACTGTTAATCTATATGTGGAAGTGGTTGATGCCCCTCTAAATTACAACCTTCTCTTGGGTCGTAGTTGGTCTTACGCTATGACTGTTGTTGTTTCATCGGTATTTTGGCTTATAAAGTTTCCTCATAATGGAAAGATCATAACAATAGACCAGCTAACTTACTTTTCATCCGACCCAACCTCCTCTGAAAGTATCCAGCATGTCAGCAAAACAACTATCCCTTACAAGGATGTTGGAGTAGGATTAGTTAAAGATTATGGTTTACTAGAAACTTTTTCCTTTCCTCCTACCAACGTATCACCTTCTACTGCAACCATTCATATGATTTCATCAGACACTATTGTTTATGATGATCCTTGGATCGTACCTTCCGAATCTGAGATGGATTCATTTGGTGATGCTATGCCTTTGAGTCCCTATGAAATTGCGTAACAGGCTGTACAATCGTTTTCCGACCCTTCTTCAACCGAAATTGATCTAATGAATGTGGTCCATGGAGAATCACTTTCAACATCAAACTCAGATTCAACAATTTTTTCCGAGCTTGTTCATACTGATGAGCAGATTCGTGAAATTTTGTATGTTGATGACTTACCATGGGAAGATCTTCATCATAGATCTTCGTTCTTACCTGAGATTGATCATTTTGAAAATGATTTTTCATCTATTTTTACTATTGATTATGTCAAAGAACCACAGAATCCACTGCAAAATCCTGATTTTGAGTTAAATTTGGGAAATATTTCTCGAACGGTTCCTATTGACATCTCAGTTAAACCTGGAATTGTTGAAAACATTCATATAGGTGCCTCCTGTACGGAAAATGAACTTCAAACATATAAGGCCCTATTTCAAGAATTTTGCG